>CM032452.1:77294569-77351054 GCA_019049505.1 Pachyrhynchus sulphureomaculatus | reverse complement strand
TTTTTGGACACTCTCCAACTGATTTGTAATAAACATAAACATTGTTTATAATTTCTTCCCAAAAACCAAAATAATTAAATTCTAAGCAAAGTAAATAAATAAATAAATAAATAAATATCGTCTTTATTAAGATGTTAATCACATGTGATTGTGAGTACATATTACCCACACACATCGTGTAGTAGAAGAGGCGAGATTTAACCATCGGTTACTCTTACATCTAACCTCTTCAACACACAACGCGCTTACAAAAAAAAAATGAAGCAACAATTACATACTAACATAGTAAAATCAATAATCGACAAGAAACATCAAAATACAAATAAACTACGTCTGAGAATTCTGCTTATTTAACAGCTCTTCCCTATAATAATCGACGAAGTCGGCCAATAGTGCACGTTTTCAGTTCTGGATTCATAGTATTGTATGTATTTACTGCACTATATGTAAAAACTGCGCTGAAACAAGGCAGTGCGATGCTGAGGCATAGTCAAGCGATCAGGCCGTCTAATATACTATCATGTACCAAATTTCGGGATACTAGCTTCTCCCTTAAATAAATCGGGACTGAAGTTCCTAAGAGCCTCATTAAGAAATATTACGAAGTGCAATTGCACAGTATTAGCAAAATTTAACCATTTTAACTCATTTATTTTTAAAGATATATGATCATATTTTCTCAAATGGGAATATAAACCTACAGCAGACGTTCTGTACATACTGCAAACGTCTCCTTGAAAGCGCATCCAAGCAAGGATAGTATACAATACTACAATAATGAAATGAAGACAAGACCAAAGATTCACACAATTTTTTCCTCATCTTAAAATTCAGAATAAATACGATTTGCATATAAAAACCTTCATTTTCGCATAACTTTTTTGTAGGAGTACCCTAAACATGTTCCCTGAATCTGAGATGCGTATCAATGCAAAGACCCAAATTCTTGGCACAATCAGAAAACAGCAAATCCTGATCAGCCAGCCTCAGTCTCAAAGCCATGCTCAAGGTTGGTCGCCGCTCGATTTTCCTTGCAAAACAATAAAACTTGAGTCTTGTCTGGATTTAGCCTCAAATGATGTTCATCTGAGTAAACTGACAAAGCCATGAGATCCTGATTTAAATTTTCTGCTGCAGACTCAGGATCCGATGGTTCAAAGAAATGAAGCAACTGTGTGTCATCAGCATACGACTGAACCGATGAATATACAGCTGTTTGGAATATATCAAAAGTATATATAAGAAACAGAAGAGGCCCCAGTATTGAACCCTGGGGCACTCCGGAGACAATTTTACCAGCAGCTGAACAAACATCACCCATTCGCACCCTCTGCCATCTACCCGACAATAGCTATAGAAAAATTGTACGGAGTGATCAGCGAAGCCCAGATAGTGCAGTTTAGCACAAAGTAGGGTTATGATCCAGCACATCAAAGCTTTCGAATAATCCAGCGAGACTGATATAACAGCCATATTTTTATCAATAGCTCTGATTATGCTATCCGTTAAATTCAATAAAGCCGTTGATGTGCTATGACCCCTCCGGAAGCCAGATTGATGCAAGGGGAGCAACTCATTTGTCAAGAGATATTCTGAGACCTGTGTATGTACTGCCCTCTCCAAGACTTTTGACATAACTGGTAACAAACTAATTGGACGCAAATCTCTGACGGTTAAAGGATTTTTAAACTTTAGCAACTGGGCACACAATAGACTCTTTCCAGCTCTCCGAAAATACCCACTCTCCAGGCAACAATTAACAATATGGGTTAGATGATATAAGATAACAGGTAAACTAAGCTTAAGCATAAAAAGTGTCAAACCATCATTTCCAGCAGCATTGGACTTTATACTATTTAACACACCTGCAAATTGACTCAGGGGTTTCCATTAGGAAATTAAAGTTCAGATCTAAATTCCTCTTATTGTTACTGTAATAATATATTCTACCAGCACAGTTGTCAGACTTTCGGAAAACGCTCAAAAAGTATTCATTTATATCATTCACATTGGATAAATGTGCAGGCAGACGAGGGGTATCTTTTGAACCCGTGTGAACATTGCATTGCTGAAGTCCCTTCCATAATGATTTTGCATTCTTTTGTGTCTCTAAATATTCAAGATATCCCAATTTTTCACGACGCACACTGTAAAAGGTGAGATTTCTCATTTCTTCATAATATTGATGACTCTCCTGAGTTTTATTTCTCTTAAACTGAGCTAGTGCTCGGTCTCTTTCTATCATTAGCGCTTTCAAAGCAGGTGTTAGCCAGGGAGCTGGAGCTTGTTTACTCTTACCGTTCTGAGAGGACAATGGTCCCCAAACACGCCCGACAAATGAAAATTAATAAATCTGACCTTGTCCTCAATATCCTCAATATAATAAATGTCATCCCATGATATGCGCTGTAGGTCAGTATAAAAATTATCCTCATTAAAGTGCTTAAAATCTCTGTAAGTTATGAATTTTTGTCGGCATAATTTTGCGAAAATATTTAATTTACAATATGTTAATTTATGATCACTTATATTTTCCGCGTCTAAAGTGCCCACTGAGACAACACACACAGTACGTACCTGTTCAATCATATTTGAATTATACGGCTTGCACTAATAGTTAGTCACTTCACTATATGTATGGACGGACTATATATATATATATAGATATATATTATATATATATATATATATATATATATATATATATATATATAATATATATATATATATGTATATATATATATATTATATATATATATATATATATATATATATATATTGTATATATATATATATATATATATATATATATATATATATATATATATATATATATATATATATATATATGGAGTGTTTTTAGCATGTACGCCAATGAAAGGTAGTAAATGGAAACATCAAAAACAATTGTCACGGTTAGAATTAATATTTTGTTATTGTACGTTATAACCAATGGTATTAAAAAAGCAATTGATGAGGAGATAGGTAGTTAAGTGCTTTAACAACAATTATTCACTAACCAAAATAACGTACGTCATGTACCACCAATATTCACTACATTTTTAAACACTGCATACCGCATAAAATAGCCCTTTCAATCAATAAAATAATATGGTCTCGCTTTAAATGTGTTCGTTGTAACTCGCGAGCGCGAATTGTTTTTATTTTACATTCTAAACTAGATGCGTGATAACCCATACTTTGCCAATAGTTTTTTTCGCAAATAACATAAATGTAAAAACGTAAAAAAATGTCACTTTTACAAGCCAATATGACGGAGCCCATTTGATTTAGCCCGTGAGATATGTTACGTAAGAGTAGAGTCCAAATGTTTTAAAAATATATCGGGTGTCTCATTTACAAACTTTTTGTACCCCCTTCATTTATTATTAGAAACCTTTTAAAATTTGTGTGTTTTTTGCAAAAATTTAAATATTTATAATTATATTACACATAATAAAATATAGGGAGCACGTTTTAGATATTGTTTAATTCTTGAATATTGAATGTTTTTGATTTCATGAAAGCTGGTTTAATAGTTCTAAAGATATAACAATTTTTATATTATATAATATAACGTAGGTATCCAAAAAGAAAAGGTACGGTAACCTCGGCGCGTGAGATTCTCTCGCGCTCGACCAGTCATAATTTTAATCCTGCACACTCTTTCCAGTTTTTTTATACTATGGCAAACTAAAACAATAGCCATGACCACAATAGAAAAATGTATGTATTTCCCCATAATCATACAGATTTTATTTTTTTAAATATTTAATTATTTTAGCGAATTTCGTTAGTGTTACCCAAGGAAAGTGTTAAAAAAAAACGTGTCTATTAGAACTAAAATAAAGAGATTTCAGAAATATCGATCAGAAAAAAAACTGTGCCAAAAATTAAAGCACGAAAAATTTCGATTAACCATAAATATTACTTAACAAAATGGAATTTGCAAAAGATAACGCGTCATATCTTAATAATGAAAATGCCACAAGTACCAGTGAAAAAACCACCAATCAAAGCACTACCAGTACTACGAATTCAGATGGAGGAACCTTCGACACTAAACAGGTAATAATATTGTTTAAAAATTTAAATAACCTTGGACTCGATACACAAATTGTGAAACGACTACTTATTACGCTATCTTTGAGTCTATGTCTCTACTAAATTTCGATCCATGGACCACATGTATAAGCCGTCAGCTCCACTCGAAAAGAAGTTACCCATATTCTATCTTTCCTTTAATACAAGGGTAGATTGAAAAGTCTTGTAAAAACAAGGTAAATAACATTTTTTTCTAAAAAACAAAAATTTATTTCTCAATATAATGTCCATTGGGCTCAATACATTGGTCCAACGAGACTTCAATTTCTTTTATTCCCTCAGAAAAAAAATTTGTCTCGAACTATGCATAATATTCGTTTACAAATTTTTGAGGTTGGGGAATAAAAATAACTTAGTGGGGGCCAAATTTAGGTAACAGGTGGGCTATTTCGAAGCCTAGCTTGTGCAGTTTAGACATTGCAATGTCCACTTTTTTAAATAGAAATATTTTATCACTGCTTTAGTCATTTCTACGAAACGTAACACCGATAACTTACAATGCTGCCCGCCCACAAACAACTACACGTTAAATCTGTTTAAAACTTTGAACACAACCGTTACAAGAATTACGCTTTCCAGCAGTCATGCCGCTTAACAAAATTTCCCGTCATTTTGTAGAAATTTACCAGACTTATCAGTCCACCCTCGTATATTGATTTGCCCTCTTCCATATCGTTTTAGAAAACTTTTTAATCCCATTGAATAGCTACGATATATATGTCAAGTCCTTGATGTCATCTGAGCCATTTTTCGTCAGTTTAATCGGTAGGACTCATACTTACAAGTGAAATTTGACAGATAAGATCTATGTTATGATGTTTCGCAGGAATATCAATTCAAACATAGTCCACTCACTCCTATAGATTTTATGCTGTTTGAAAAGTTCTCGGCTTGAGGCATAGATGGCGTTAGAAACTGTGAAAACCGTAATTGTACTGTAAAAATTTTATTTTGATCTGTCAATTCATCCGAGTCACAATGGATTGAAGCTGGTGGAAGTGCACCAAAGAAGGTAAAGACGGTTCCATAAGCAGGAAAGGTTATGGAAACAGTTTTTTAGGATTACGAAGGTTTTTTGTTAATCGATTATTTTCAGAAAGGCAAAACAATTAATTAACAATATCACTGTAACCTTTTGACTTAGTTGAATGCAAAAAATTCATGAAAAAAGACCTGCTTTAAAGAAGAAAATAATCATTTTTCATCAAGACAATCTATGTGTTCACACAAGTGTTTTGACAATGACAAAATGCAACTAATTTTAAATATGAATTGCTTGAACATCCGGCGTATTCATCAGATTTGGCTCCCTCTGACTATTACCTGTTCCCAAGCCTGAAAAAATTTCTAGCTGGAAAGCGTTTTACATCAAATGAAGAAGCTATTACAGTCGTGGATGGATAATTTGCAGACCTATCGGAATCACACTTTAAGGATGGTACTGAATTATTGGAAAAAAATTGAAATAAATGTATTGATGTTTTAGGAGGTTTAAAAAAAATTTTCTTTCATTGTTAGGAGGAGAACTTTTCAGACAGCCCACATAACTTAGTTTACATCCCGCAGTTTTTTTTATGGGTCTAGCACACGTGCTGCAAGGAAGTCCCTAAAGCGCTACAGGAACGACGCGTGTGCGGAAAAAGCGACTCACGTTGTTTCTTGAATCGGTGTAAATTGTACTCGATAGGAAACACAGTCCCGGGCAAATGATTCCAAAGGGATGATATTCTCCTCGCATATAAAAGACTGCTTGAAAAGCGTTGTACGAGGAGTAACAAGCTTTAGTAACAAGTATTAGCGCGACGTGTATTTCTAACATGCACCGCTCTAGGAGGAATTAAGCGTGCTACATCCTTCGAACACTTTCTATGAAAATACTTGTAGAACAGCTCAAGTTGCCAACCGTTCTTCGATGTTCCAGCGAATCAAGGCCGCCGGTCAGTTCCGGGTCTCCAATCAGACGAACAGCTCTTCTCTGAATAGAATCCAACAAATGCAATTTATGTTTGAGAGCGGAACCCCAAACATGGGAGCAGTATTCCATAGTTGGTCGAATTTGAGCTTTGTAAAGAATTAACAGTTGTTGTGGAGTGTAAAGCTTTCTGGTTCGAAATAATATTCCCAACTTTTGAGAAGCTCTCCTTGCTATGCCTGCGACATGTTCATGCCAGGACATATTTGCTCCCAAATGAATGCCCAACAAATTGAGTGACGATATTAGGGGAATGGAGTGCCCCGCCATAGCTATGTCGGGTTCAGCAACGTTAACTTTTTTAGAAAAAACTGCCGCCTGGGTTTTTGTAGCGTTAAATTCCACTTGGTTATTGTCACCCCAAGATAGAATTTCTTCCAGGTCTTTGTTAAGTTGAACGGCTTCCCGCTGTCTGCGGATATTCGTCTGAGTAGCGGATATCCGAACGTTCAAAGTTTAATGAAGAGATAAGCGTACTGTCATCTGCAAAGCTGTAGATTGGGTTTCCGGCCTTTTCCAGCAGATCGTTAATGTAAATGAGAAAGAGAGTAGGAGATAGTATGGAGCCTTGGGGCACACACCGGCGTTGATAGTGAAGGTGTTTGGAAAGGAATCCGTCGACTGCCACTCGTAAAGAATGCTCTCTGAGGAAACATGAGAGCCACAAACAGAACTTTTCAGACATAAAATAAGGACGTAGCTTAGCCAACAGTCCATCGCGCAAAACACGGTCAAATGCCTTGGATATGGCAAGAGCAACCGCTCGAGATTCTCCAAAGTGTTTCAATTGCGTTGTTCCAAATGTGTGTTTACATAAGTCAGAAGATCTCCTGTTGATCTATGTTTACGAAAGCCATATTGGTGATCGCTAATAATGTTGAATCCTTCAAGATATTTTACAAGATGCTGATTGATAGTCTTTTCATGACTTTCGATATTATTGAAAGCAGTGCCACTGGTCAGTAGTTTAATTGGCAAGGTTTTCTTGCCTTTTTTAGGTATCGGCTGAACTATGGTGCACATTTCCAGCAGGAAGGAAATATTCCCATTCTGTAGGATAGGTTGAAAAGTCTGGCAGAAAACTGGTGTTAGTTCCCTCACACAGTTTATGAGAACTATGGCAGGTATTCCGTCAGCGCCAGGAGCTTTTTTGGTGTCTAGCTTCATTAAAATACGCTGTCCTGAAGACAATATCGAGCATCCTTGAGTGCACTATGGGAATAGTAGGTGGTGTTTTTTTTTCTTGGAAATCGACAGTAGAATGTGAAGCAAAAAGTTCAGCCAACAAGTTCTCGCTTTTTCAACCGGTGTCGTTGCAATAGAATTATCTGGCCGTGTGAGGGGGGTATGGTAGATTTGGTGAAATTTTGACTGCCTTAACGACTGACCAAAAGGACCTGGAATTGTTGGAACAAGTGAGAAGTTTATTTCTAATTCGTTGATTCTGTGTCTCCTTGGTTTGGTCGATAATTTCTTTGCATCTATTCCGGGCACGAACAAAGGTGTTTACGATTTATGATGTTAGGATTTACACGCCATTGTCGGTAGGCAAGATGTTTAGAAGCAACAGCTTTTTTTGCATTTTCGGACAAACCAAGGCTTGCCGTTGGAAGGGCATTTTTTTGAAACAGGAATGTAAGCTTCCTTACCAGCCAAAATAACATCGAAAACCTCCCTGGCGCAGTCAGATGGGTCGTCAGATCGAAAACAAACGTCTAAACTAAGGGAAATTTTGAAAATATTCCATGAGATCTTCCCAATTAGTAGTAGATCTGTAGTGGCAATTTTGCACGGTTTTAGACGCCTCTCTGTCACTGATTGGTAGGATACTCGATGTCGAAAGCAGTTTATGGTCGTAAGAACCTAACGGCGGATTTTACGATGACCGTGTAAATCTCCGGATTGGTGGTTAAAAACAGATCAAGAAAACTGGCGAACTCCCCGTCTCGATCAGGGATCCGTGTTGGTTCATCAATAAGCTGAGTTAACCCACAACTGATTGAGAATGATTCAGCTTCACGACCTTGTTCGTCGGTAGTATTTCAATATTTAAGCCAGTTGATGTTGTGGACATTAAAGTCGCCCAAGATGGCAATTTCGGCATTTGGATAGTTAATTTGTAAATGATCGTTGGTGTCTGCAAGAGAAGCGAAAAGTGTTCTAACGTGAGTATCACTTGATGGTCGATAGAGGATACAGATGAACCTTTTGGTTTGTTGAGTCGTTATTTTTAACCACATAACATCAAAGTTTGGGGGCTCCAGAGCCTCTTCTCGTTGGCAAGAAAGGTCACTTCTGACAAAAAGACAGATTCCAAAGTTACGCCTAAATCGGGGTGGAATAGAAGTCCGTACCTAGGATAAAGATAGTTGACTGTACTGGTCGATGAACTGACCTTGGTTTCACAGAGAGCGAGCTTGTGCAGGGCGACATATATTTTAGACTTTGGAGTCTGAGTTTCACATTTTAAAGTCTGAATGTTAAAAATCTGACGTAAAGTGTAAATTTGGAGACAAATTTTGACATCTTTTTAGATTCTTCGTCTTTTTTAGACATTAAGATTTGATTTGTCAGAGAGTTTAATTAACGTCAGGGTTTCAAAAAAAAAAAGATCCGCAGAAAACTTTAAAGTCTGAGTTAGGTATGTTTAAGACTTCATCCTCTCCTTCAAGGCTGAATTTCAAATTTAGACTTACAATTAGATATACGTAAGACTTTAGTTTCACCATCCGATTTGGACAAAGGCTCAAATTAAAAAAAAAAAAACAAACGATACTCCTATTAGCGTTTAAATTTCTTACACAACACTTTCTGACTTTCAATTCCGCAGGCTGAAGTGTCGAACATTCGCCCACCGATTACTTGTAAATTGAATAAAAATATTAATTCGCACAGTACAACAGAAACACGGCGTACACAATCAGTTACAATAGAAATGGCGCCGAGTACGGATGGTGACAAAGCTCCTCTTGTTAATTCCGAAAAATCACCGGCGCCGAATGATAAACCAAAAGAAAAAAAGAGAAGAGAAAAGCCAAAGGATGAGGTGACTTTCCGGACCCATTTGACGTCACTGGCCCACGTCAGTGTACTAGTGTTTGTGTACATGATTATAAAATTAGCTTTAACCGGAGAATTTGTGTTTTTCACATGGCATCCGATACTGATGAGTGTGGGGTAAGTTTTTCAGTTAATTTTTTAATTTGAAAAGTTACTTACAGGACGACTTTAGCGTAAATTGCTGAAGTATTAATTTAATCATATGTAAACAAAGTTTAGATCTATATTACTTTAATGGCAGAAAGGGTACTTTATCCATCCTTTGTTTTCTAAAGTCGTAATAAAAGCTAGGAATACTCTGAGAGACATATGACGGTTCTTCATTTAAATCAATTATTTTATAGTAGGGGAGCTAAGGTTCATATGATATATCTGGGCAGGACTAGAACGCCTGTTTTCTAACAGATAGACACTTTGTCCATTTTTTCAGGCAGCCGGCTAATTTCCTCTCTAAAAAAAAAACAGCCAAATGCAAGTCGGACTTGTGCAATTAGTGTTCGGTACCGTGATTGCTTTAAAAAATTTTTGTTAAGGAGGTATTTATTAAATGATCAACGACTTCACAAAACACACCCCAAATGAGTTTTCAACAAAGTTTGTTTCTAATCTTTGTTGAAAACTGATGACCTTAAAATTTTCGTATTTTTAGTGTTCCGTACTGAACACTTATAAGATCACTTTGGGGTGTCTGTCTGTCCGTCTGTCCGTCTGTCCACACCCGATTTTCTCCGAAACTATTTGTCATAGAAAGTTGAAAATTTGGTAATAATATAGGAATTGATGGCCTCATCAGAGCCATATAGTTTTGAAAGTTAAATTTTGACTTAAGGGGTTAGTTTTGGGGAGTGAAAACGGAAGTGAAAAAAAAAAATTTTTTAGTAGGTGGTGTGGTGTCAAATGAAAGCTTGTGAAAACACGAGTAAAAAATATATATATAAATGTAATACTTGCGCGCACTTTTTTTGTATTATTTTTAAGAAATCGCGAAAAATCGCTGTCCACCCGCCTTATCTCGAAAAGTACTTATCAAAAAATTTTGAAAAAAATTCTGGAATATTCTCCACGGGGTGTAGATTAAACGAAAATTATCACGAGTGCATTACCTGTATATAATTTATCTGGTATATAAAAAAAAACAAGAAATTTCAAGGTCATCAATTTTCAGTAAAGATTGGACATAAACTTTGTTGAAAACTCATTTGGGGTGTGTTTTGTGAAGTCACTGATCATTTTATACTTCCGTTACAAAATTTTTTATTCATTTGCATTTTGCATTCAACGTACGGAACACTAATTGTGCAAGTTCAACTTGCACTTGACCGGTTATTTTTTTTATATACCAAATAAATTATTAAAGGTAATGCACTCGTGATAATTTTCGTTCAATATACACCCTGTGAAGAATATTCCAAAATTTTTAAAAATTTTTTGATCAGTACTTTTCGAGATAACGGGGGGCAGCGATTTTTGACAATTTTTTTTTTTAAATAATACGAAGAAAAGTATGCGCAAGTATTAAATTATATATATTTTTTGAACTCGTGTTTTTACAAGCTTTCATTTTCGATTACCTGGTAAATTTTTTTTTCACTTCCGATTTTACCCCCCAAAACTAACCCCTCGAGTCAAAATATAACTTTTCAAAACTACACGGCTCTAATGAGGCCATTAATTCTATATTGATGTCAAATTTTAACTTTCTTATGTCAAATAGTTTCGGAGAAAATCGGGTGTGACAGACGGACAGACAACGAAGTGATCTTCTAAGTGTTCCGTACGGAACCCTAAAAATTTCCTTATGATCATATTGTTATTGGTCAAAAACTGACAAGATCAATTTGCGTACTATCATAAAATGACATTGCAAATACTTTTTCTTAATAAATATTTTCAATATTCGTACAAACAGGGTGACTTTTAGACTTTAAACTCAAGAAAATTCAAATGTCCCGCCAAAAGACAAATGACAATCGTCACTGCAAAATCACTTTCAGTGTTCCGTACGGAACACTTATAAGATCACTTCGGTGTCCATCCGTCAGTCTGTCATACCCGATTTTCTCCGAAACTATTGGACATAGAATGTTGAAATTTGGTACTAATATAGGAATTGATGGCCTCATCAGAGCCGTATAGTTTTGAAAGTTAAATTTTGGTTTAGGGTTCGTTTTGGAGGATGAAATCGGGAGTGAAACAAATTTTTTAGTAGGTCATCGAGTGGGGTGTCAAACGAAAACTTGTAAAAAGACAAGTTCAAAAATATATATAATATAATACTTGCACACACTTTTCTTTGTATTATTTTTAAAAAAATCGCGAAAAAAATTGCTGTCCTTCCCTCCTTATTTTCGAATAGTACTGACCAAAATATTTTGGAAAAAATTTGGAATATTCTCTACGAGTTGTAGATTGAACCAAAATTATCACGAGTGCATTACCTTTAATAATTTAACTCAATCTTAAAGACCCATAATCAACTTTCCATTTGTGAACATAGGCCTCCCTCATTCTATCCCATTGCGCTCTATTCTGCGCTTCTCTGATCTAATTCCGCCCGGCAGTAAACTTTAGATCATTTGCCAAGCGCGTTGGTAGATGTTCCCTTTTTCTCTTCCCGGTATACGGTCTCCAATGAAGGATGATGTTGTTCCATCTTGAGTTGGTGCATCTCGCGATATGTCCTGCATAATTCCACTTTAAAGTGGTGATTGTTTCAACAGCATCTGTCATTCCTGTTGTTCGTCTAATCCATTCATTGGTCCTCCTGTCTTTCAAAGATATGCCAATCATTTGCCTCTCCATAGCCCTTTGTGTAATTGGCTATTCTTTTTAGGATTGCTTTGTCCAAGTCCAAGTCTGACATCTGTACGTAAGCACTGAAAGAACACATTAATCGAATACTTTCGATCTAAGCTTTAAGGCAATGTTCTTATTTTTAGGTATATTGTGATAATTTTCTGAATGCCAGCCTTCTCCTTCTATGTATTTCACTTGTTTGGTTTTTTCTTTTCCAGTTGTATTTGGTGACCCAGATAAATGTATTTTTCGACATTTTCAATTTGATATTTATTAATTATTATGTATGTGACCAACTCTACTTGATTTCTGTCTCAATTTTGGTAACGTATGCTGCAAATCACCTGGATTTTCGCTATGATGACTACATCATCAGCGAATCTTAATTATTCAGTCTGCTTCCGCTTATTTCAGTACCATTGTAGATGTTTGAATACCTCTTCTAATGTTGAATTGAATAATTTTGGTGAAATAACGTCTCCTTGTTTAATTCCTCTGAGAATATTAACTTTTTCTGCGCAGTTTAATAGTTGATGTTGCCTTTTCATATACGAGGCTGGTTTGAAAAGTCCGTGCAAAGTCCGAGAGATGGCACCACCGGCGCGTATCGAGGTCATGTTTAGTTAGTAGCATCTCTTGAATGAACGCACACCAAGTTTCAGCCATATTGGTCTATTTCTTTGTGTTTGGCATTCGTGTGAATCAAGGAAGTCAAGTGATTTTCAAGAAATGGACGAAAAAGAATTTCGTGTGGTGATTAAACATTACTTTATGAAAGGCAAAACGCCTCAGGAGACTAAAGAGAAGCTTGATAAACATTATGGTGACTCTGCACCTTCGCTTAGAACAGTTTATAAGTGGTTTCAAAATTTTTTACGGACTGGCCATATGGGCACAAGTGACGCTGAACGTTCTGGACGGCCTGTGGAGGTTACGACTCCAGAAATCATTGATCAAATCCATGATATGGTGAAGGGATGACAGAAGAGTTAAGGTGCGTGAGATTGCTAGTGCTGTGGGCATCTCGACTGAACTGGTACATAATATTTTGCATAAACATTTGGACATGAGAAGCTATCCGCAAGATGGGTGCCGCGGACCAAAAACGGAATCGTGTGAAGTGTTGCAAGGATGGTTTGGAGCTGTTCCAGAAGAATCCGGAGGACTTTAAGCGTCGTTTCGTCACTGTGGATGAAACATGGATACATTACTATACTCCTGAGACCAAACAACAATCTAAACAATGGGTTACCAAGGGGGAATCTGCACCAAAAAAGGCGAAGACCCTTCCTTCGGCCGGAAAGGTTATGGCGACTGTCTTTTTGGGATTCGCAAGGGATAATCCTCATCGACTATCTGGAAAAGGGTAAAAACTATTACAGGTGAATATTATTCATCGTTATTGGACCGTTTGAAAACCGAGCTGCAAGAAAAACGCCCGCGATTGGCCCACAAGAAAGTCCTTTTTTTATTTTTCCATCACGACAACGCACCAGCACACACCTCAGCAGTTGTGGTCGCAAAATTAATGGAAATAAGATTTCAACTCGTTTCACATCCCCCCTATTCTCCAGACTTGGCTCCCTCGGACTACTATTTGTTCCCAATTTGAAGAAAATGGCTGGCGGGACAAAGATTTTTATTCAAACGAGGAAGTGATTGCAGACACTAATGGATATTTTGCAGACTTGGACAAATCCTATTATTCGGAAGGGATCAACAAACTAGAACATCGTTGGACGAAGTGTATAAGCCTAAAAGGAGAACTATGTCGAAAAATAAAAAAAAGGTTTACCCCAAACACATAAGTAGTTTTTATTTTTGCACGGACTTTTTCAAACCAGCCTCGTATATTCTTTATTATTTCGATGTATCTGTGGTCAATTCGTGTTCTATTTATAATTGCCCAATGTTCGATGGTATCAGAATGCTTTATAGAAATCGACAAAAGCAAAACAGATGTCCAAGTTTATATTCAACTGACTTTTCTATTACAATTCTCATTGTTAAAAAATGGTCACAAGTGCTAAAAATTTTTCCTAAACGCCGCCTGCTCTACAGGCTGGTAGTCATCTAATTTTCTATAAACTCGGTTTGTTATAATTTGAGAGAAGAGTTTATACACCTGTGAAAGTAAACTGATAGGTCTATAGTTCTCCAAATTTGTTTTTGTCCCCTTTCTTGTGTAAGAGAATAACTATCGCATTATTTCACGCATCTGGTATTCCTCCAGTTCTCAAACACTCGTTGAATAATTGACACATTCTAGACAGAAGTTCGTCTTCTCCTTCTTTTAGCATCTCCACTGTTATATCATCCTCCCCTAGTGCTTTGCAGTTTTTCATAATTTAACTGGTATATAAAAAACAGAATTTGACTGGTATATAAAAAAACAAAAATTTCAAGGTCATCAGTTTTCAGTTAATATCGGAAACAAACTTTGTTGAAAACTCATTTGGGGTGTGTTTTGTGAAGTCATTGATCATTTTATACCTCCGTAACAAAAATTTTTATTTTTAAAAGCAAACAACGTACGGAACACTAATTGCGCAAGTTCAACTTGTACTTGACCGACTAAATTGGGAATGTGGAATCTTTGGCACAATGATACTACTCAGTATATATCACCACTACACCAAACACTTTATTTTTGCACTCGACGCGCGTTTCGCTAACCATGTTAGCTTCATCAGGAGCGATGATTGACTGAGTCAGTCATCGCTCCTGATGAAGCTAACATGGTTAGCGAAACGCACGTCGAGTGCAAAAATAAAGTGTTTGGTGTAGTGGTGATATATACTGAGTTGTATGTACTTGACCGGTTATTTTTTTGAGTTTCAAGTGACGCAAAATCCACACTAAATTTAATAATAAAGAAAAATCCCATATGTCGTCTGCTGGTCAGTGTTTATAATTTTAGTTCTCTTAATACCTACGTCACTGGTGTTACTGTTTGGATAAAGATATGGTTTAAATCTAGGTGTTTAATAAAATGTTAGCACGTACGCGATATAAGATTATATAATGCTTTCGATTTGTTTACTCAAATAATTTTTTTTATCTATTTTCTATGGGCACCTGCATTTAGAAGAAACACACGAGAGAAAAGTGATTTTCGCGACCTTTTTTTTGCCGACAACATTTCGCTACAGACTTTTGACATAATATTTCTGATACCGAAACAAAAAAATCCCGAAGGAAAATCTTGACTTGAATTTTTTCAGAAGATGGATGATGAATGACTAGATAATGATTGCGAATGCTGATAATATTTATTTGTCTTTGACCTTACCATAAAACAAACTTTTCCAAAGATTATTCAGCATTTTAAGAATATTATTTGCTTCAGGAGATAAGTAATTTAGGTGAAAAAATCCATTCGTAACGATTATATGGTGATATCAAAAACGTGCATATTTCATAATAATGAGATATTAATTAACACCAAAAAGGATTTGTTATATCTCTTTACATTATTTGGAATTTTAAGATGTTTTGTTTCTATGACAAAAAAAACTACCTAAGAATAAAGATATATTTATGTTTTGCAGCCGCACGTACGCTTAAACAATGTAGGATTTGGAAGTGATCTTAATCCTTAGTATTACCGATTTAGTAATACCATAGGGTGAAAAATCCCGAGACTTTTGAAGGAAAACAATGTTTTGCGAAAAATCGATTTTATTCTTCAACATAGTTTCCTTCATTCCAAAAAATACTTGCCAAAATCTTTCCAGCTGATGTTTGTATTTTTGGACGCTTCGGTCGGCTTTCATGTGGTCCAGCCACTCTGCGGACTGCCTGTTGGACTCAGCCGTGTAGTGGTGAACCCATGTTTCGTCCACTGTTACAGCGTTCTGAATCTTCGACTCGTTGCTGTTTTTGATCATCGGGCATACAGCTTTTTTATAAGCAAATATTCATACAAAATAGGCCTTACGCGTTATGTTGATATCTTCACGGTGTAGACTATTTGTCTCACTTTCACTTTAGGGTCATTCAATACAATATAGTGGATTTTTTGTATTTTTTGGGGAAATTTGGACGTCCGGAACGTCCGTCCATACAAGCATCATCGATGCTTGTACGACCGCATTTAAGTTCACACACACCATCGACATATAGTTGCTTTCGATAGAGCAGATGTGCTATAACACTTCTCAAGCCATTCTTGAGTTCTAGCTATATTTTATTCCCATCAAAAAGCAATGTTTAATTAACACACGACATTCTTTTTGTTCCATCGTTTTGCAAAAATCAAAAGTAGCGTCACTCACCCAGCTGTTATGAAAATTTTACACGAATCTTCTGAGAGTTGACAATAACTCAAAATCATATGTTTTTCACAGATAGGGAATATTTCCTTCCAGATGGAAATAGGCTACAGTTCAGCAGAAACGACGTGTCCCACTGCTTTCAATAATTTCGAAAGGCTATCAATCAGCATCTTCTAAAATATCTAGAAGATATTATTATCAATACCGATCAATATCGGTTTCGTAAGCAAAGTTCAACAGGCGATCTTTTAACTTATGTAACACATGTTTTGGAGGCACGCAATTGGACACTCTGGCGAATCTTGAGCGGTTGCACTTAATACATCTAAGGCATTTGACCGTGTTTGACATGACTGATTGTTAGTTAAAAGAACCTTTCATTTGTGCCCAAGTTAGCTCTATGGGATTCAATTCGCAATGATATGGAGGTAATCTAAGCACTGCGATATTCCGTTCCTTTGCCATCTCATCGACTGCGTATTTCTTGAACTGTGCCTTATTTTGGTTCGCAGTTTTGAGAAGTTCCATCTTTATGTTTGAGATTTTTGTCTCTTTAACCCAAGTCTCATATAAATAAAAAATATTTCTTTCTTCGGCTCGAAATTTTCTGATTGCCCGTAGATATTCTCTTCTTCAACAAATTATTTCTGTTTTATCGATAAGAACAGCGAAAATTCAGGTTATGAAGGATTTTCCACAATTTCCATTTTTAAAACCTGGTCTCCTCTGATTTCTTGCAATACTTTATGTAGTGTAGGTATTTCTTTCTTAATAAAAAAAATGGTATACTTTTCTTCTTGCGTTTTTAAAGTCTTCATCGACCTCTAAGGGCTCCTTTCCTTTGTGATTCTGAGGTTCATTGTAAGGACCGCGTTTTCTTTCTTTTAGAAATCTATAAATAGTTGCTGATCTAACTCCCGTCATATTGGCACAGGTTTCCTTAATTTCACGGACTTGCTTGTTGGCTGGCTGTTGATGAACTAGGGCATCGTGGAGGTTAAGTATCATTATTTTTTTCTCGCAGGGAAAATGCAGATTTACAGACTCCGCGAAGTTTGATCGCGGCAAAACTGAAAGTTGAAGCCATCGTTGTTCTGATTTGAACTAAGCATATTATAGGTTTTTGCTTTGTTTTTTATACTTGGACAGAATATTTTTATTGCATACTTAGGTACTTAGGAATCTACCTATCGATAAGTATTTCGTTAATTATATTCCAGTAACTGCTAAAATCCCAAATAATTTTATTTTACCTATTATCGTTAAGCCTTATAACGTAGATTTATAGTTCTTAAGAATTGTTAATTGTACTCGTTTAGGCCTTTATCATACAAATAAGATTTTTAGTTTCATCATTTACCATTAAAATAAACTTAGAAATTCGTTGATTTACTCGTATATAGCTTATTGTAAAGTTTAGAAGGCATGTAATGAAATATTTTTTAGAAAAAGGTCGCACTGTTGTACAGAGATAGAAAATAAAGGTGATTAAAACTAAAAATGCAAATAATTGGTAAAGAAATTTCGGACGCTTATGGTTTATGACATTTTAATGTTTATGTGCTATCAACTCCAAACAAACGGACTTTAATCTTAAATGAGGTTGAAAGCATGATTCACACTGCAACTGAAGGGGTTAAATCAGCCCTTTTATTTTAAATAATTCTTTTAAATTAGGGTAAAACTAAACAAAAACCTAATACTGTTTTTTTGTAAAATTTCCCATTCTTTCACGTGGTGCTATTAGTTTTTTCGATATCTTTTTTATTTTTCGAGATATTTGCGAAAAACCAAATTTTTCATTTTTCGATTTTGTAAGCTTAGCGTATACTTTGGAGGTATCAACTTTTTTATCGTATCATACGTCCAAAAAACTACCTGTATGCCAAAATGCAGCCTGTTAACATTTAATGAGAGCTTATCGTCAAAATGGGCCTCTGACGGCTGGGCTATACATGACAAAATATGCTGCTTTTTCCATAAGGCCGTAACGAATCCATCATTCCTACTCCCTTCTAACGAATTTTTTACAACCTTAGGGACTAGAAACTCGAAACAGATATGGGGGATCGTCATTGGGCGGGGGTGTGATTTACGGGAAACAACTTATTTCCGAGTCGAAAAACAAGTATGTACAGAAATTTAAGTGTCATCACCTATCATACTATGACATTATTATTTTACCCGTAAACCCGATTTTATTATGTCATGATTATCCTAAAACAACAAGGTCATAAAAATAAAGCATCTCAATTATTAACAAAAAAAATCATCTAAAAAATGTAATATTGGCCGCCACTTGATTCAGATAAATGCCGATAATTAGAATTATGTATTTATTTTAGCAGTGTTTACCTATCTGATTCATAGTTTAAACCTTGAATACGATACGCGGAGCGTCATGCTATATACATATCATGTCCATTGTCCATTAACAGTTTATCATGTTTTCGTTATGGCTGTTCAAGAAAATTGCATGAAATTTGGACTCATCATCATCAGCTTATACTGCCCACTGCTGGACGAAAGCTTCCCTCAAGTCTTGCCAGTTTTTTCCTATTCTGGGCCGCGTGTACAGGGTGAGTCAACGATTGAGTAAAGTTCATTATCTCATTTGTTTCGGAAATGACGAAAAAATGTTAAATACAATAGTTTTAGGTAATGTTAAGGTGCACAGTTTTAAAATTATTTTTGAGTAACAGGGTACTTCAAAAAAGTGTGGCCGATATAACATATGTTTTTTAAATGGAACATCCTATTTTCTAATTTATTTTTAAAGTCTGCGTAAAATTTTATAACTTTTTTATTAATAATGTTATATACCTAAACCTAGTAGTTTTTTCTAATATTTCAATTAAAAGAAAAAGTACTAGTTTTCAGTTTTGTAAAAAATTGCCAGTAGCGTCATTGTTTCTGAAGGTGGAATACTCATAATTGGTACGAGTGTTCTATAGAGATGAAAAAAAAAGATATATGTAAAGAAATTTGAGTTAGATGCTACAGGGTGTTCAGAATAAATTTATACATTTCGACTATTTTCTAAAATCTCAATTTTTTAAATGGCACACGATTTATTTTGAATTTTTCAATTTTTATCCTTGTTTTTAATACACTTACGCTATTGTGAAAAAAGATTTAATAATAATTTTAATATAGTTTAACTTATCAGCCCCACAAAAGGAAGTCTAAAGGTGTTAAGGGACATGATCGAGGGGGTCACTGAATGAATCCATCCCTATCGATCCAATTTTGTGGGTAACGACCGTTTAAAAATTTCCGAACTTCTCAGTGGTAATGAGCAGGAGCTCCGTTTTGTTGAATCTACATTTGTTCCCTTTCAAAGTTACCCACTTCTTCAAGAAGCTACATTAAGCGACCGATGGTTTTGGTTTTGAACTTCCCGGACCCACAATGGATTAACTGTTGAATAATAATGCATGTTATGGCTATTAACTGCTCCATTACTGCGAAAAGTAGCTTCATCAGAAAGCATTATTTTGTTTGCTCTATTCATGGTGGTACAAAAGTTTACTCGTCGTTCAAAATCACGGTCTTGAAGTTCTTAATGTAGTTCCATATGAAAGGGATGATACTTGTATTTTCTCGTGGTGCGATTAGCCGTAGATTGGGATGTATCAGATAAGTCAGCTCGTTGACTGCTGCTGTTATGGGGATTATCTTCAACATGAAGTGAAATCTCCATTTCTTTTTCCTCATTGGTAGCATTCTGGTTTACTACTTTCCGTTTCATATACTCAACGCTACCACTACCATGAAAACCGTTCCATTAAGCACTGAAAAGATTTTCTAGGTGGTATACATCTATTAGGGTACTTCGATCCGTAAAGCCTTACTGAAAAAAGACAATTTTTTCCCGCCTCGCCCAGTATATAAACCATATCAATTAATTCATTTTTAGGAAAATCCATAACTATTACCTTTATATGTCACTTACTACTACAAATTAAAAACTATTTTTACTTACTTAATAGAGATGTCAAATTTTGACAATGTCTACATTTTGTTTTGTCTTGGCAACTATGATGTTATAGCGTAAGTGTATTAAAAACAACGGTCAAAATTGAAAAATTCAAAATAATTCGAAAACTATCAGAAATATGGTATATGATATACCTAATAAAAGTTGGCGGGTTTTGTAAAATCTATCAGAAAAAATAATAATATACAGAGTGTGCCATTTAAAAAATTTGAGATTTTTCAATTTAAAATAGTCGAAATGCATAAATTTATTTTGAACACCCTGTAGCATCTAACTCAAATTTCTCTATATATATCTTTTTACCAATTATGAGTATTCCACCTTCAGAAGCAATGGCGCTATTGGCAATTTTTTTACAAAACTGAAAACTAGTATTTTTTTTTAAAATTGAAATATTAGAAAAACTACTAGGTTTTGGTTATATAACATTATTAATAAAAAAAAGTTGTAAAATTTTACGCAGAATTTAAAAATAAATTAGAAAATAGGATGTTCCATTTAAAAAAAGATATTATATCGGCCACACTTTTTTGAAGTACTCTGTATACTCAAAAATAATTTCAAACTGTGCACCTTAACATTCCCTAAAACTATTGTAATTAACATTTTTTCGTCATTCTTCTCAAAACAAGTAAGATAATGAACTCACTCTGTACAGTCTGCCAAGTAAGAACGTATCCGCCATAATTCATTTTTGGTAGATGCGATTCTAGCGATTCAACAAAAATTCGGTGTGTCTACGATGCATTTTAGTAAAGGTATCAGTCACTTGTTTGCGCGTCGGTTCGGCAGCTTTTCTTTGTTTCCATCCAAAGGGGTCATATTCTGCGGCCGCTAAGTATATTTAAAAATCGGTGTCGTTTGTGAAGAAGTGGGTAAATCAATTGAACGAGACGAAAAATGTCGGCGACCTGCCAGAACGTGGATCGGTAGGCAAAGTCACTCCGAAAGTCGAAAAAAAACGAATCGTGTCTTTGTTTTCACGGGACCCGAAATTGACGCTGCGTCAAGGAACGGCAAAATTAAGAAAATCGGGTTTGAATGTGTCCCATGAGACCACTCGACAACATCTTCGTGCTCATGAAATCAAATTCTGAAGCACGTTAAAGAAACCTTTGCTAGACGAAAATTACGTCCCGATAGATACTAGAGTGGCCCTCACAATCGCCGGATGCCAACCCTATTGAAAACGTTTGGTCCCTTGTAAAGAGAAAGCTCAGAGGAAAGACCCTGAGGACTTTGACTCAGTTGTCTCGCCACATTCGAAAAATTGCAGAAAATCTCGTCGACAGCATGCCTCCAAGATGCCAATAGATGATTGATGCAGGAGGAGATTGGACAACTTACAAGATAATTGCGCCGTTGTTAGCACACCAAAGAATATATTGGTGGAAAAAAATGTTCTCAAAATACATTTTTTCAAGAATACGAGCAGTTACGTTCTTACTGGACAGACTGTATTACCAAATCGGTAATACTAAGGATTAATATATATCACTTCAATACTACATTGTTTAAGCGTACGTGCGGCTGCAAAAAACAAATATACGAGTATCTTTATTCTTAGATAGTTTTTTTTTGTCATCACAGAAACAATCAAAACATCTTCAAATTCCAAATAATGTAAACAGATATAACAAATCCTTTTTGGTATTAATTATTATCTCATTACTATGAAATATGCACGTTTCTGATAACACACACCATATTATCGTTACGAATGGATTTTTGTACCTAAATTACTTATGTCTTGTATCAAACAATACTTTTTAAAAATGCTGAATAATCTTTGGAAATCTTTGAAATTATGACAAGGTTAAAGACAAATAAATATTATCAGCATTCGCATTCGTTATTCGGTCATTATAGCATCCGTCTTCTGAAAAAATTCAAGTGAAGGCTTTCCTTCGGGATTTTCTTTGTTTTGGTATCAGAAATATTGTGTCAAAAGTCCATTGCGAAATCGTGTCGGCAAAAGAAGTTATCAAAGGTCGCGAAAAAAATCCGTTTTTCTCAAATATCTCGTGAACTATTGGTTTACGTACACTTTGGTCGTTATGAAATTTATTCATCATCAAAATCTGAATAAAAAAGGCTCTATACAAAATTTACGTGAGACTAATAGTTCTCGAGATATGAGGCTGAGAAATTTTGGAGAACGCGGCGCATACTCCACTATACGTTCACGTACACTATCGTCAGAAAGTATTTTGCCCACCTAGTTATTTTCAGTCCCAAAACAAACAGAAAAACCCAGATATATATATATATATATATATATATATATATAATATAGATATATATATATATATATATTATATATATATACGAGGCTGGTTTGAAAAGTCCGTTTGCAAAAATAAAAACTACTTATGGTGTTTTGGGGTAAACCTTTTTTTCATTTTTCGACATAGTCTCCTTTTAGGCTTATACACTTCGCCAACGATGTTCTATAGTTTGTTGATCCCTTCCGAATAATAGGATATGTCCAAGTCTGCAAAATATCCATTAGTGTCTGCAATCACCTCCTCGTTTGAATAAAATCTTTGTCCCGCCAGCCATTTTCTTCAAATTGGGGAACAAATAGTAGTCCGAGGGAGCCAAGTCTGGAGAATTTGGGGGGCGTTGTGAAACGAGTTGGAATCCTATTTCCATTAATTTTGCGACCACAAACTGCTGAGGTGTGTGCTGGTGCGTTGTCGTGATGGAAAAGGACTTTCTTGTGGGCCAATCGCGGGCGTTTTTCTTGCAGCTAACGGTTTTCAAACGGTCCAATAACGATGAATAATATTCACCTGTAATAGTTTTACCCTTTTCCAGATAGTCGATGAGGATTATCCCTTGCGAATTCCCAAAAGACAGTCGCCATAACCTTTCCGGCCGAAGGAACGGTCTTCGCCTTTTTTGGTGCAGATTCCCCCTTGGTAACCCATTGTTTAGATTGTTGTTTGGTCTCAGGAGTATAGTAATGTATCCATGTTTCATCCACAGTGACGAAACGACGCTTAAAGTCCTCCGGATTCTTCACTGGAACAACTGCAAACCATCCTTGCAACACTTCACACGATTCCGTTTTTGGTCAAGCGTGAGCAATCGCGGCACCCATCTTGCGGATAGCTTTCTCACCATGTCCCAAATGTTTATGCAAAATATTATGTACCCGATTCAGTCGAAAATGCCCACAGCACTAGCAATCTCACGCACCTTAACTCTTCTGTCATCCATCACCATACTCATGGATTTGATCAATGATTTCTGGAGTCGTAACCTCCACAGGCCATTCAGAACGTTCAGCGTCACTTGTGCCCATATGGCCAGTCCGAAAATTTTGAAACCACTTATAAACTGTTCTAATCGAAGGTGCAGAGTCACCATAATGTTTTATCAAGCTTCTCTTTAGTATCCTGAAGCGTTTTGCCTTTCATAAAAAGTAATGTTTAATCACCACACGAAATTCTTTTTCGTCCATTTCTTGAAAATCACTCGACTTCCTTGATTCACACACGAATGCCAAACACAAAGAAATAGACACAATATGGCTGAAACTTGGTGTGCGTTCATTCAAGAGATGCTACTAACTAACTAACATGACCTCGATACGCGCCGTGGTGCCATCTCTCGGACTTTGCACGGACTTTTCAAACCATATATATATATATATATATATATATATATATATATATATATATATATATATATATATATATATTATATATATATATATATATTAATTTTAATGAATTATTATTTATTTTCACATTATTTACAATCTAGAAAATCAGGAAAATATTCATGATTTTCCAGGATTTTTCTCATCTATGTGACCTCCTTTATTTTTAATTACCGCCCTACTTGCCCCACCCTAGGTACGACACTGGTGGTAAACATAGCGATTATTTTCAAAGCGCAAATACTATGACTGTGCATTTTGAGTGCTTTCATTTGACACCCCCACTCGATAACCTGGTATATTTTTTTTCACTTCCGATTTCACCCCCCCACCCAAAAACTAACCCTTTAAGTCAATATTCAACTTTCAAAAACTACACGGCTTCAATTCCTATATTAGTGCCAAATTTCAACTTTCTATGTCAAATAGTTTTCGGAGAAAATCGGGTGTGACCGACGGACAAAACAGGCAGACACCGAAGTGATCTTATAAGTGTTCCGTACGGAACACTAACACGTAGGCCGAAAAGTGTTTGGTCTGACACATTGATGTCGCCCTTTTTCAAAAAATCCATATGATTTTTAGGAAGTACCCCAACCTTCAAACGACACCAAACATGAGCGTGTCAAAACATTTTCATGACATTTCGACGATTAGTTTACAAGTTACAGTGTTTTCAAAAACAATGAAAAAAATCGAATTTCGTGTATTGATTGAAACAACAGTTTTTTTTCGGTGGGAAAAAATAAACTGTTCAATCAAAGCAAATGGCTTGATAAGTGTTACGGGGTCTACTCTGCCCCTGGAAAATCAGTAATCATTTACTGGTAATGCTGAAATTTAAAACGCAGTCGTACAGATGCTGAACGCTCTGTACGCCCAAATGGGGAAGTTACACACCAGAAACTATCAAAAACTTCACAAAATTGTCTGGATTGATCGTAAAGTGAAATTGCGGGAGATAGCTGACACCCCCTAAAGACCAAGATCAAAAGAACGTATTGGTTATATTTTTTGCATGAATATATGGATATGAGAAAGCCCTGTTCGAAATGGGTACCGCGTTTTTTTGCTTACAGTGGACCAAAGACAACAACGTGTTAATGATTCTGAGCGCTGTTTGGAGGACCTGTTTAAGCGTAAAAAAAAGAATGTTTTCATGCGATATGTGACAATGGATGAAACATAGATCCATCACTACACGCCCGAATCAAATGAATCAAACCGGCCGGGCCGTCAGCTGAGTGGACAGCACCCGGAAGTAGCCACCCGAAGCGACCAAAGACACAACAGTAGGCTGGGAAGGTTGTGGCCTCTGTATTTTGGGACGCGCATGGAATAATTTTTCCATCGACTATGCTGAGAAGGGAAAAACCATCAATAGCGAATATTATATAAAGTTACTGGTGCATTCGAAGGCAGAAATCGCAACGAAAACGGCCCCAAATGAACAAGAAAAAAGTGTTCTTTCATCAAGACCATGCACTGTGTTACAAGTCAGTGGTTTAGAATGGCAAAATTGCATGAATTGAAGTTCGAATTGCTTCCTCATCCACTTATTCTCCAGATTTGGCCCCCAGTGACTATTTCTATTCGCAGAGCTCAAAAACATGATCGCGGGAAACAGATTTAGCTCCAATGAAGAAGTTGGCACCGAAACTTAGGCCTATTTTGAAGGTAAAGACAAATCCTTCTACAAGAAAGGTATAGAAATCTTAGAAAAGCGTGGGACTGATTGTATCGCCTCTTGAGGGAGACTATATTGGTGAATAAAGTCGAATTTTGTTTTAAGTAGCTAGACCAAAAAAAGTTTTGAGCTTACGTGATAAAAAGAATATCTCGGAATCCTAAAATATAGTCTATTTCGGCACAGAAAAAAAAATTAATAAGGTGTCGCTTATTTCCTTTTGTCTCTCAAATATCAGCTGAGGTTTAGTATGTGGTAATTTTTGTTATTATAAAAAAAATTGGCTGATTTAAATGTTTTTCCATAACGTCTAACCTAGTTAACTAAATATTTACCTTTCCAATCCCCAGAAATTATTAAATATATCCAACTCGGTAAATAACAAAATATCAATACTACAAACTTTTATACGTCAGAATGGTGGGAAAAACCCATACATAATATAAAATAATTGCAAATTGCCATCTGATTCATATTTTACGTTCTTTGATATACTTTCTGGGTTTTACCTTGAATTGGTAACAGGTCTCGCTAAGCAATTTTTACTATTCTTGTAAGACATTTTTCAATGTTACAGAACAAAGTATATAATAAAAACAAGGAAAAAGGAAATATTTTTTTCTATTGAAAAAATAACAATATTAAACTTCCCAGACATTACCTGCAAAAGTTTTAGTTTTAAATGACCGGTCAAGTGCAAGTAGGACTTGCCGTAAATAGTGTTCCGTCTTTGATTGCTCTTAAAAATAAAAAAATATGCTACGGAGGTATAAAATGATCAGTGACTTCACAAAACACACCCCAAATGAGTTTTCAACAAAGTTTTTTTTTTTTCCGAATCTTAACTGAAAGCTGATAACCTTGAAATTTTTGTTTTTTTTTAAATATGTATAAATTTTAAAAGGTAATGCACTCGTCCAATCTGCACCATGTGGCAGAATATTCCAGAATTTTTTCAAAATTTTTAATTGGTACTTTTTGAGATAAGGGGGGACAGCGATTTTTTCGCAATTTTTCAAAAAATAATACAAACAAAAGTGTGCGCATGTATTACGTCTATAATATATATAAAATGCAACGTCTCTCTGTCTGTCTGTTAGTGCGCTTATCACTGGAGAACCGCTTATCCGATTTATGTGCTTTTTTTTAACATACATATGTTCTTTGGCCAGGTTATAAGCTGTATTTTATTACGTTAGATAACATAAGGCATAAGCAGTGACGATAATAGTGAAGCAAGTCGGAAAAAAGTTTGCCGCTAGCTTGTTCTCTTGCAATACACTGCCTAAACCAACGACACATATTACATGTAGCAAAGAATATCTGTAATATATATAAAATGGCAACGTCTCTCTGTCTGTCGGTCCGTTAGCGCGCTTATCTCTCGAGAACCACTTATCCCGATTTACGTGTTTTTCCTTTTAAATTCGTACATTTGTTCTCTGGCCAGGTTATCTATAATCTTCTATAATATATATAAAATGCAACGTCTCTCTGTCTGTATGTCCGTTAGTGCGCTTATCACTCAAGAAACACTTATCCGATTTACGTGTTTTTTTTTTTTTTAATTCATACATATGTTCTCCGGCCAGGTTATATAATAATAATAATAATCTATGTAATATATATAAAACGTAACGTCTCTCTGTCTGTCTGTTCATTTAGTGCGCTTAGCACTCAAGAACCACTTATCCCGATTTACGTGTTTTTTTTAATAAAATACAAAGGGAAAAAACAGAGACAAAATGCTAATATGTAGGAAAAAAAAGATGTAAGTTTAGCAGTAAGCTTGGCAGAAAGACTGAATAGATGGGCGGAATACTTTAAAGAAACATTAAATGGAGATGAAAACGAGGAATGAGAAATAGGAAGCAAAATTAACTGAAGGGCAGGAGGAGACAAACAAACCCTGCAAAGAAGAATAAGAGAAATACTCAGAACCCAAAAAAATAAGGCACCGGGTGGAAATTGTATAACAGCAGAAATGATAACAGCTGGAGGAGTAGATCTGAAAAATGAAATATGCCGGTTGGTGCAAGAAATATGGGAACAGAAAAGATGCCAGTGAGCTGGAGTGAATCGCGTATTTCTCCGATATACAAAAAAGGGGAAAAAACTATATGTGCTAATTATAGACCAATAAGCCTTACTGGATGTCGTGTACAAGATAGTAGTGGTGACTATTAAAAACTAGACTAGAAGAGAAAGCCGAATCTATTCTGGGAGAGTACCAGTGCGGATTCAGGAAAAATAGATCGGTTACAGACCAGATATTTTCGATTAAGCAAATCCAAGATTAATAGCTTAGAACATAATTTGGCACTACACTTGGTCTTTGTGATTTCAGAGAAGCATATGACTCTGTAAATAGAGAAGGATTCTACAAGATAATGGAAGAACTAAAAATTCCAAGTAAATTTTGATTCGCATGGTGAGAATGACCCTGAATAACACAGAAAATAGAGTATTGGTTGAGGCAAAGTATCAGACAAGTTTAAGGTAAAGAGAAAATTAAGACAGTAGGATCCAGTGTCGACATGTCTATTTAATTTAGTACTAGAGAAAATAATCCGAGAGCCAGAAATAAAAACAAAATAGAACGATATACCAATAAACCTGCCAATGCAACAATAAATAGAGAGTGGACAAGAAAGGACGGAGATACAAGAAAGAATAGCAAAAGGACAGAGATTTTTGGGGGGCAATGAATCCAATATTGAAAAACCAAAGAATGTATCAAGAAAAGCAAAAGAAAGAATATATAGGACAGTTGTGTCAGACCCACGGAGACATATGGATGCGAAACGTGGAAACTGAATGCAAGAGAAAAGGAGACGTTGGATGTGTGGGAAAGAAAAGCTTTGAGAAGAAGCTACGGAGGAAGGAAAGAAGAGGAACTGTGGAGAAGAAGAACAAACTACGAATTAAAATGCCTATATACGAAATCCCTTATAAGCCAAATCATAAGAAGCCAGCGATTAAGATGTTTAGGACATGTGGCAAGATGAAGGAAGAAAGACAGGCAAAGCAAGCCCTAATAAGAGGAGTGGTTGGAAGAAGGGTAGACCTCGGTCTACATGGATTCAGGCACTAAAGCAAGATCCGGAGTTGATGGGAATCCCGCACTGGGAAAAACTAACAGGAGACAAAAAGAAGTGGAGACAAGTATGCAACTAAGCCATGGGCCTCTAAGGCCCCTCGAGCTATATAATAATATAAACATAACGAATAAGCAGTGACGATAAAGGTGAAACAAGTCCACGCGAGCGGAGCCGCGGGCATGGCTAGTTATATATATTTTTGAACTCGTGTTTTCACAAGCTTTCATTTGACACCTCATTCTACACCTTCACGTGAAAATTTCCATTTGTTCACAAAACTGTTTTTTTTTAATACGCTCACTGTAAACAAACTACTCGTGCAATTTTCTGAGGTTTGCCACTGTTTTAACAATAACAAATGTCAAATTTTACAAATCAATGGTAATGTCCCATCTCAATAGCGTCATCTAGTCGTCGATTGTAATAACATAAAAGGCGGCCCTCGTATTTCTTGCTGATTTCATACATATTTTTATCTTCAATAATAACTGTGAAAAAACTGACAGAACCATTACGATATTTCAACATATTAAAAAGAGCTCTTCTATATCTTTTTAACAGATAACAATATAAGGACAATTTTTGTTAATATCCATCTTTCTAATAAAAGGGAATTTGGGAAAGTAGGGAACCTAGGAAAACATGTTTTAATGCTGTCCATAAAACAAAACATTATTTTCTATATATATATATATATATATATATATATATATATATATATATATATATATTATATATATATATATATATATACACTCCTGGACAAAATTAACGCAACAATATATATAAATCATACCAATCTCTATAATGAATTAATTCTAATAATTTTTTATGAACATTGGTTACACTAAAAGTTAGAAAAAACTTATTCGGATACTTTAAAAGTGAATTAGCTACCAAATTTCTCTATAACATTCGAATTAAAATTATTCTTAAGACCTAATAACAAAATCGTTGAAATTGTGTAATAATGAAAAAATAAACTGTGACACTAGTAGCAAAATTAAAGGTGTAACTGGGACACTAGTAGCGTGTGTTGCCTCCTCTACTTCGGATTGACAGGGTTTATGCGCCATAGGCATGCTTCTAATTAAATTTTGGCTATAAAATCTTGAGGAATTTGCTCCCATTCTGTGATAACTGCATTTTCAAGTTCCCTCAGGTTTCTAGGTGCAGGTATATGACGTTTCACATTTTTCTTAAGGTGAATCCCTACATGTTCTATCGGATTCAGATCCGGCGCTTTTTGGTGGCCATTGCATAATCGGTATATCAACTTGATTAAGATAATCGAGTACCTCCCTAGGCACGTGAGGTCGAGCGTTGTCTTGCCTAAACAGGAAATTGGGCCCCACAAAATGACCGAAAGGCATCACATGTTCTATTACACTATATTCTCAACGATAGTAGTCCAATATTCATGGATCTCGTACGGACAGGAACTAACTCTGTGCGAGCATCAAAGCAGATGCCACCCCAGAAACATAACAGAGCCACTGCCGAATGGAATCCTTGCAGATATATTGCAAGGAGCAAACTCTCTCCTGGTCTTCGCCATACTCGCTCAACGACCATCTGGATGTTTTAGACTAACCCTAGTTTATCTGTGAAGAAAAAACTTGTTTCCAATCATCCACACCAGTTTTCGTGATTTCGAGCAAAACGTAACCTGGCGGCATACTCTGTTCTCTCTAGTAAGACAAGGGCGCAGTGGCTGGTCTCCTACTGTTTAATCCAGCTTCATTTAACCGTCTTCTAACTGTTTTAGAAGAAATTGTGACATTGGGAACAGCTTCGAGTTCGTTTCTTATTATAGAACTAGTGACAGTCCTGTTTACTTAAAGCATATTGACTTAGAAAACGTTCATCTAGGTCGCTAGTGCATCGTTTTCGCCCTTGCCCTAGCGTTCCTACTTCATTCAAGCGTTCTTACCATAACGACTTATTGTGGAACGATGTTTGCCTAACAAATTGGCAACATAACTCTGACAATATCCTCGTCCAATAAAACTGAGGCTCGCACTACCTCGTGTTCAGTTAAATTCCTTGTTCGATTCATTTTTCTAATTCTTCGGGGTCAAAAATAAAACAGTCTACTACACAAAAACGTATTACTTTGAAAAAGGGAACAATTTTAAGCTTACTTTTAAAGAAAATCTATCGCATTATTACAGAAAATTGTTTTATCTGTTATTCTTTAAAACTGTAAATCTAAACGAATTGTTTTGATTTCTATCATGAACAACAAAACAAAATATGCATAGCCTACGATTCAAATACTCGATAAACTTTTTAAAACTGACATAAGAAAAAGATAAATTAATTTTCAGATTGTTGCGTTTAATTTTGTCCAGGAGTTTATATATATGTTAGCTTTTATTTAAAAAACAATAATTTAAACACTTTTGGGCCCAATTTCGACAAAAATAACTTTTATTAACAATTGCAAATTGCAGACGTTCTAATTAAAGCTGGCCGATTACACTTTTTATAAGCTATGGTCATATCTGTCGTAATAATTAAAATTAATGGTTTTGGGACAAATCAATAACGGTAACTTAAGTATAGTTAAACCTACGTAATGTAAAAAAAGCCAATCTGCCTGAAAACAATTATAAATAATTAATTTTCTCCCTCTCATATTTTGCATCGTTCGGCCTATCCTAATTTTTTTCAACCAGGCCTGGAACGGGGGTTTTTTCTATATAGAAAATTCTGACAGCTAATATATATTATATATATATATATATATATATAATATATATATATATATTATATATATATATATATTATATATTACATTACACAAACAAAACCCAAGTCAACGCATATATCGCAGAAAGAAATTTAATTGAATAGAAAAAGAAAACAAATTAAAGAAGAATATTGGGAGACATTTACTAAAGGGATGGAAAGTTATCTGTAATGCCGCCCAAAGGAAAGCCTGGAAAAATGTTAAGACAGAGCAAACTTGATATGAAAGACACTGCACAAACTAATAAAATTACAATTCAAGAATGGCAAATATACTTTGAGAAAGAAGAAAAGAATAAAATGAAGTCATATTTGAGGAAGTGGATTAGACGAAGTAAATCTAGAAAGTAATTTTAGAGAGAAAGAATTATAAGAAGGCTTAAAAATAGAAAAAACCTCAGGACCAGACGACATCACAAATGAGATGCTAAAATATGGAGGAGAAGACCTACATCAACAACTAGCACAGCTCTTTACAAGCATAGTAAAAAAATGGACAAATACCTACTGATTGAAAAAACTAGCACAAACAATCCCAATTTTTCAAAAAAAGGGCAAAAGACGACTCCCGAAAACTACCGCGAAAACGCTTTTAAATACTACTTTAAAAGTATTAACAAAAACCATACTGGACGAAATGAGTAAGCATATTCAAATAAGAAATAAGAAAGGGACAACAGGGATTCTGCAAAAAATTGATCGATCATAGATGCCATATTTATGGTGTGGGCAGATAATGAAAAAAGCTAAAAATTTTAAAAAAAACTTCCTATATGTGTTTCATCGACATGGCACAAGCCTTCGATAGAGTGCAATTAATAGATATTATAAAAAAATTACAAGAAAAAACTGACAAAACGAGAAGCTAATAAAATAATAAAAATAATAACATGACATGAACATAGAATGCAGAGAACAAATATAAAAGTGGGGACATCTACTGAGCAAGGGAAGTAAAAATAAACGCGCCGGAATAGGACAAGGCCCGAATTCACTTAGACCTTTATCTTCACCTCACCATGGAGAAAAATAGTGGAGAATTTTCCAAAAATAGAGGATACAAAATGGGCACCACACACTTCCACACAATATGCTACGCCGATGATCCAGTACTCATCTCCGATTCTGAGGACAACCTTCAGAAGATTTTTCATGCCTTCAATTTAGAAGCGAGAAAACTAAACATGATGATTAACACAACCAAGAGAAAATGTATGGTAGCTTCAAAAAAGTATTAAGATGCAAGCAAGCTGCAGATCCAAGGAAGTATTATTAAACAGGTTAATAATTTTTTGCAAACACCTGGGAACGCAAATGATAACAAGCTAATGAGACTTAAACAGGGAAAGTAAAACAACAATCTATGAAGGTTAGGTTGCTTGGCGGATATAGTATGGAAAAGAGGCTAAATACCCCATATTGGAAAGCAAAATAAGAATATGCAAAACAACAGTGAGACCAACATATGCTGTAAAAACAAGAGCTGACACATGTAAAACAGCACAAATGATGACAACAGAAATGAAGGTGATTAGGAACATATATGGGAAAAACTATCCACGACAGAATCCGCAACAAAGATCTACAAGACCCAAGAAATATCCAAATGGACCAGAACTAGAAGAAAACAATGGAATAAACACGTAGATCGGGTGGATGACAACAGACTGGTAAAAATGGTCAAACTCAGTAAACTTTTGCGGTAGAAGAACTAGGGGCAGACCTCCGAAAAGGTGGAAGGAATGCTGGACGTCCACGTCAGATGAGACCTAATGGGGATAAAACAGCCAGTGTGCCTACTTATATGACACACCGTATAAGAAAGAAGAAGATTGTTCGTCTCTTCTCACAATAGTCGATCAGTATTATTACATGTCATTCACGATGCTTGCTTACTTTCACTTTACGGTCATTCATGTCAATATGGTGGATTTTTTGTGTTTTTCGAGTGGCTGCCTCATTTGGACGTCCGACGCATGGTGTATCATCGTTTGCTTATACGACCGCATTTAAGTTCACTAAACCATACCAGATACAGTTGCTTCCAAAGGAGCAGACGTGCCATAATACTTCTCAAGCTATTCTTGGGTTCTGACTGTATTTTTTTCCCATCAAAAAACAATGTTTAATCAACATACGAAATCCTTTTCGTTCCGTCGTTTTGCAAAAATCAAAAGTAGTGTCACTTAAACAGCTGTAACTCGCACACTAATAAAAAAAATGTCATAAAAATTTTACACGAATCTTCTGAGAGTTGGCACTGACTCAAAATCATATGTTTTTTGTTTGTGCTGTCATCTCTCGGAAAGCCTCGGGACTTTTCACCCAATGTAGTATATACATAATATTGAACTTTCTTTTATTTTTCTATTTCAGTGGATGTTCATGATGACTGAAGGCTTTTACGCAATCAACAAATACAACACCTACTGGCGATTCAAGACGAAGGGTGGTTTCAGAGTAAAAATCCACGTAATCCTTTTAGCAATTGGTTACATTCTATCCATCGCCGTGATTGCATAATAGTATACGTAAAACAAAGACCTAAATGGAAAACCACATTTTGTCAGTTGGCATGGGTTTGTGGATTCGGACTAATTGGTATTGAATATGCACATTCCCTCCCGTCATAAATGGTACAGTTCTATGGTATAAAAAGGAATTAGAATCGGTGGGTAACCTCATCCAAGACTAGTGAAATTTGTTACATGTACTATCTTGGGTGCCTCGCATTTCTTTTTGGAGCTTTATCTCTAGTCCTAAGTGTATATACCAGATGGTTCGGTAAGAAAACTGTTAAAGAAGAATATATTTTTTATATAGCGTTAGCTAGTGTTGTCTACCCATTATTTTGGGCTATTTACGGACCAGCTGTCAAATTAGCTAGGGTGGTAACAGAATATTTTAGTGAAGAAAAAAGAAGATTGAATGTGATATTTTTGTACACTTGTATTTATTTTCGTGATACCGCACTTGTAAATAAAGTATTAGAGAACTTTCTTTATAGTTTTATTGTCACTTTTACATAGTAAGTTAAGGTTACAATTAAAAAATCGGTAAAGTAATTTGCCCCGTACTTCCCTTGGAAACATGCAGTTCTAAAATAAGTAGCAAATTTGACTTTCATAAATGAAGATAAATTAAAAACGTACATCAACATTGACACTCATCCATTTCACCCCCTTCCCTTAAAACGACATCGCTCAATAACTACAGGTCTCATTTCTATTTCAAGTATTATACCATTTTGTTTAAAGACGTCAGACATTACAGAAACTCGAAAATAGAAGATTCTCTGAAAGAGGGAAAAGCACACCTAAACAAAATGAATAAAGGAAGACATCAAATAATAAAACTTGTAAATAACGATAACCAAGAGATCGCACAAATTAATGAGATAAAGGAAGCTACAGAGAAATATTATCAAATACCATATGACGGGAAAGAAGAAGGAAATAGAGTGATAGTGAAAAATGTGGGATCTAAAGAAATTCGGGAATTTGTAACAGCGGATGAAATAATGAACGCCCTACATCATATGCACAACAACAAAGAACAGGGGACGATGAAATAACTATAGAAATGATAAGGTATGGAGGGGCATCGATAATAAAATCTCTTCAAGTTCTATTTGACAGATGTCTTATAGAAAGTAAAATACCAACACCTTGGGTAAACGCCTTAATTATGCTTATTTTTAAAAAGGGGAACACATTTAAATTGGAGAATTACAAACCCATCAGCTTGTTGTCAGTACTATAAAAAATAGTCACTAGAATTCTAACATATAGATTAAATATTTATCAACCACGAGAACAAGCGGGATTTAGACGAGAATGCAGCACTTTGGATCATCTTTAAACAATTAGATTACTAGTGGAAAAAGCAAATTAATATAAGGTCACCTTGTGGATAGCAATGGTTGACTACGAAAAAGCACTACTCGGTGTATATCACCACTACACCAAACACTTTATTTTTGCACCCGACGCGCGTTTAGCTAACCATGTTAGCTTCATCAGGAGCGATGATTGACTAAAGCTAAACTACAAATCTACCCTATTTATACTTAACCTAACCCTTGAATTACTCAGGCGAAACTAATGGCAAGGTCATCAGTTCCGGTCAAGTAACCAGAGACTATAAGGAACAGGCCCTCTGTCTTTATTTAAACTACTTTTACATTTTATAATTTCCGTACTTCCGTATGCGTTCAACAATCTCCTATCAGATACATTTTTTATTAATCTTAAATTATCTAATGTTACAGTATGATCAGCTTCAAGGGCATGTTCGGCAATGCTAGACTTTTCTGTTCTACTATATTTTTAAGTGTGCTCAATGTTCTTTAAATCGTGTTTTAATTGACCTTTTAGTTTGCCCAACATACTTTTTCTTACAATCATAATACAATATTAATTTCATAAATTCCACTTTTCTCACAATTAGGAATCTTATCTTTGGGATTTCCTAAGATATTCCTCAGATTGTCTGATTGACTTATAGACTAAGCTGAGGCCTACCTTATTAAAGTCCCTTGCTATATTTCGGATTATATGTTATGGAGACATACTGGGTGTTATTTTCTTCGCGTGTAAAAAGGTGGAATTCCGAATATTAAATCTAAACTTATGTCTATTTATTAGCATATTTACTAAGTCATCGTCATAACCATTAACTCTAGTTATAATTCTAATACGATTCCTTTCTTTATTAAAGTTTTACTCTATTCAAAGGGAAAGTGACTAAACGATGAACTAAAAAATGTAATGAGGCTAATTTATGTTGTTTGTAATGAAATAAATCATTAGGAATATATCTATCTGTTACTGTGTCCTTTCTATAGATATCAAATTCTAATCTATTATTATTTTTAATAATTAAAATATCTAGAAAAGGCAATTGTCCTTTGTTCTCAACTTCGTAAGTGAATTTAATGGAATCATACCGGCTATTTAATTTAGAAACAAAATCATCAATATTTGCTTTCTTTGTATCAAAAATCGCGAAAATATCTTCCACATACCTATACCATACCCTTGGGAAATATTCGAATTCTTGACTGGCTTCGATTTCAAACTTACTCATGAATTACTTACGGTCATTATTTGACCGGAACTGATGGCCTTGCGTATTCCATTAGTTCCGCCTGAGTAATTCAAGGGTTAGGCTAAGTACAAATAGGGTAGATTTGTAGTTTAGCTTTAGTCAATCATCACTCCTGATGAAGCTAACATGGTTAGCGAAACGCGCGTCGAGCGCAAAAATAAAGTATTTGGTGCGGTGGTGAATTATACTGAGTAGTATCATTGTGCCAAAGATTCCACATTCCCAACTTAGTACGAAAAAGCATCTAATTCAGTGGAGATATTGGCAGACCTTAACGCCTTAAGTAACAGCAGAGTCGATGAAAGATGCACAACTCTTCTTCAATATATATACTACCGTCAGAAAGTATTTCCCCACCTAGTTATTTCAGTCCCAAGACAACAAAAACCCAGATAATATATATTTTTTTAAATTTTAATGAATTATTATTTATTTTCGCATAATTTGCAATCTAGAACATCAGAAAAATATTCATGTTTTTCCAGAATTATTCTCATCTATGTGACCTGCTTTGTTTTTAATTACCGCTTTACAGAGTTTCGACATTCTGTCCAGTAGTTTCTTCAGAGTTTTTTCGGTTATTTTAACCCATTCTGCTTGTAAAAGTTCCCACAAGTGATTTTCTGATGTTGGATTGAGTTTTCGAACACACCTGTCCTAATGATCCCACAGCAATTCGATGGGGTTCAAGTCGGGTGATTGTGGAAGCCAAGTCATCACTTCCAGGACGTCATCGGATTTTCATCGGTCCAAATTTAGTTTAGCAGAATGTTTAGGGTCGTTATCATACTGAAAAATAAATTTCCCCCTGAAAAATATCTCTTCCAGAAGGAAGCATTTAAGTTAGCAAAATTTCTTGATACTGTTCTTTTCGCATGATTCCTTCTATCCTAAAGATTTTCCAACTTTACCGTTGCCAAAACAACCCCAAACCATTACTGAACCTCCACCATGTTTTACTGTAGGCAACTGACAGGCTTCCAACATATTTTCTCCAGCTGACTGCCGCACGTAAACTCGTCGATTTGAACAGAAAATTGCGAATTTAGATTCGTCGCTCCAAAGGACGGAATTCCATTGTTCTGATGTCCAATTTTCATGTTCTCGCGGCGGGCCCATTCTAGTCATTTACATTTATTCACTTGCCTAAGAAGTGGTTTTCTCACTGCAACTCTCCCGTGTAGTCCACCTTCCGCTAACCTGTTCTTCACGGTTGTCACGCTGATGGGGATGGGCCGCTCCAGGTTTACTGAACCGTGATTTCTGGTTCAGGTAGGTTGGCGATGACGTCTGTTGGAGATTGTTATAGCTCTGGCTTCAGCGCGAGTCGTTTTTCGAGGCCTTCCTGAACGTTTTTGGTTGAGAATTCCATGTCCCCAGAAATTTTTTTTAACGCCACCGTTCTCCGCATATCACTCGCGATTTGTCGACTCGAGCGACCATTTTGATGTCTCGCAATTATCAGAGCCCGATTTTCAACGGAAACTTCTTTCGTTTTTTGGCATTTTCATAAAACAATTGAGCCTGTATCAGTGACAAAGTGCTGTTTGCGAATGATTAATTTCCAATGGTATTTATAGCATAGTTTTTATCATAAAATGTCACTAGGAATTTCCATAATCCCTAGAAACTTGAAATGAGTTCTTACTTCAACTGGAATTCTCAGAAATCGCCTCAAAACGATTATCATGCAAAACTTGGAAATTTGTTCTAATTGTTTTTTAATTTGTGATTTCACCAAAAAGGCTTATCTAAACAATTTTATGATGGACACTTGTTAAGAACAATTAAATTTACTTAATATAATAAAAGGGTTTAATTAGGTATTAAATTTTGGCAGTTACATTGAAATTTCTAGGTGGGCAAATACTTTTTGACGGTAGTGTATATAAAAATGCCACTTCACAAATAATACTTGAAGAAAAAGCAAATAAAATCAAAATTAAAAGAGAAGTTAGACAAGGCGACTCGATATCCTCAAAGCTGTTCACGTTGATTCTAGAAGACATGCTCAAATCGTTAAAATGGGAAAATAAAGGAATATTAATGGGCGGTGAACGATTAAGTCACTTAAGGTTCGCAGATGATGTCACTCTGATCGGCAACACAAAAGAAGAATTACAAGAAATGGTGATGGAATTAAATAACAAGTTTTGAGAAATAGGTCTAAAAATAAACTTCACTAAAACCAAATATTTGACCAACGAAAGTGAAGATAACAGCCAGGAACTATTATTAGATGGTTAAAGAATACGAAAGGGGCACACATTCATATAGTTAGGTCAAAAAAATCGAAATATCAGAAAATAATTTACAGGCTGAGTTGGATATAAGAGTTGGCTTGGTCTGCGTTCGGAAGGTTACAATCTACATTTAAATTGGACATCACAATAAAATCCAGAGTATTCGATCAATATGTACTGCCGGTAATAACATATGGCACTGAAACGTGAACTTTATATAAAAAAAGTATAATAAATAAACTCCAGGTAACCCAAAGAGCAACGGCGAGAAGAATGCTAAATATTAGACTAAAGATCGTATTCCTATCATCGAGATTCGAAGAAGATCAAAAGTGACAGATGTAATACAACGATTATATATATATATATATATATATATATATATATATATATATATATATATATATATATAATATATATATATATATATATATATATATATATATTGGTTCTAGGAAAAAGTTCGTGGCGTTTTTTTCCAGATAGATGCGTCAAATGCAAATGACTAAAGAAACACAGATCGCAGCGACACCACTAAACTCTCGGTTGGAAAGGTGACACTTCGAGCGTTACTTTGAGTGTATATATAAAATGCAACGTCTCTCTGTCTGTCTGTCTGTTAGTGCGCTTATCACTGGAGAACCACTTATTCGATTTACGTACTTTTTTTTTTAAAACATACATATATTCTCTGGCCAGGTTATAGGCTATATTTTATTACGATAGGTAGCGTAAGGAATGAGCAGTGACGAAATAGTGAATGAAGTCGGAAAAAAGTTTGCCGCTAGCGCGTACACAGCCCTAAACCATTAAATATGGAACAATATTATATAGCAGAGAATATCTATAATCTATAATATATATAAAATGCAATGTCTCTCTGTCTGTCTGTCTGTCCATTAGTGCGTTTATCACACGAAAACCACTTATCCGATTTAGTGTCTTTTTTTAAATTCATACATATATTCTTTGGCCAGGTTATATAATAATAATAATAATAATCTATATCTATAATATATATATATAATGCAACGTCTCTCTGTCTGTCTGTCTGTCCGTTAGTGCGCTTATCCTTCGAGAACCACTTATCCGATTTACGAGATTTTTTAAATTCATTCTTGATTCATTGGTTCTCTGACCAGGTATAGATATATATTTTATTCCATCTATAATATATATAAAAATGCAACGTATCTCTGTGTCTGTTAGTGCGCTTATCACTGGAGAACCACTTATCCGATTTACGTGCTTTTTTTTTCTAAACATACATATGTTCTCTGGCCAGGTTATCTATCTATAATATATATAAAATTGCAACGTCTCTCTGTTTGTCTGTCTGTCTGTCCGTTAGTGCGTTACGTGCTTTTTTTTTTTAAACATACATATGTTCTCTGGCCAGGTTATCTATAATATATATAAAATGCAATATATCTCTGTCTGTCTGTCCGTCCTTTAGTGCGCTTATTATTGGAGAACCACTTATCCGATTCACGTACTTTTTCTTTTAAAACATACATATGTTCTCTGGCCAGGTTATAAACTATATTTTATTACGATAGGTAGCATAAGGAATGAGGAGTGACGATAATATTTGTAGTGAATGAAGTCGGAAAAAAGTTTGTTTGCTAGCGCGTTCTCTTGCAATACACAGCCTAAACCATTAAATATGGAACAATATTATGTAGCAGAGAATATCTATAATCTATAATATATATAAAATGCAATGTCTCTCTGTCTGGCCATTAGTGCGTTCACGTGAGAACCACTTATCCGATTTACATGTTTTTTTTTAATTCATACATTTGTTCTCTGGCCAGGTTATCTATAATCTTCTATATATAATATATATAAAATGTAACGTCTCTCTGTCTGTCTGTCTGTCTGTCTGTTTGTTCATTAGTGCGCTTATCACTGGAGAACCACTTATCCGATTTACGTGCTTTTTTTTTTAAAAACATACATATGTTCTCTGGCCAGGTTATCTATCTATAATATATATAAAATGCAACGTCTCTCTGTCTGTCTGTCTGTCCGTTAGTGAGTTAAGTGCTTTTTTTTTATTCATACATATATTCTCTGGCCGGGTTATAGGATATGTTTTTATTGCGATAGGTAACATAAAGAATAAGCAGTGACGATAATAGTGAATCAAGTCGGAAAAAAAGGTTACCGTTAGCGCGTTCTCTTGCAATACACTGCCTAAACCATTAAATATTGAACGATATTATGTTGCAAAGAACATAATATATATAAAATGCAACGTCTGTCTGTCTGTCCGTTAGTGCGCTCATCACTTGAGAACCACTTATCCGATTTACGTGTTTTTATAAATTTGTACATATGTTCTATATAATTCGATATAAGCCTAGATAATGGGAGATAAGGTGAGATAATGGGAGATCAGTATAAATAATGGGAGACATTGAGAAATGATGGGAGATAAGCAGAGATAAGTCTAGATAATGGGAGTTTATGGTAAGATAATGGGAGATAAGGAGAAATAATGGGAGATAAGGAGAAATATTGCGAGATAAGTCGAGATAAGCCTAGATAATGGGAGATAAGGTGAGATTATGTGAGATAAGGGGAAATAATGGGAGATAAGGAGAAATAAGGGGAGATGAGCAGAGATAAGCCTTGATAATGGAAATTATGTAGAGATAATGGGAGATAAAAAGAAATAATGGGAGATAAGGGGAAATAATGGCAGATATTTTATTACGTTAGGTAACATAAGGAATAAACAGTGACGATAATAGTGAATCAAGTCCACGGGAGCAGAGCCGCGAGCACTGCTAGTTGAGTGTATAAATATCGAAATTGGTGCAGTGGTTGGAAAGTTGTTTGCGTTTAAAAATGGAGAAAAGTAATGAAAAATTGCGCTTTATTTTGCAATATTATTACGACAAAGGGAAGAACGCTGCGCAGGCTTGTGAAAAAATTTGTGCTGTGTACTATGAAGGTACTTTATCAAAAGCTGCTGCGCGGAAATGGTTCGCTCGCTTTCGTTCTGGTAATTTTGATGTGAGAGATGAGTCACGCTCTGGTCGTCCAATCACTGAAAAAGCTGATGAAATTCTTGAAAAAGTCCAGCAAGATAAGCATATCAGCAGTGTCGATATTGGTATGAAGCTAGGCATTGACCACAAAACGGTTTTGAACTATTTACACAAAGCTGGCTACAAAAAGAAGCTCGATGTATGGGTTCCTCATGAGTTGAGCGCGAAAAAGATGATAGACCGAATTAACATCTGCGATGCGCTGCTGAAACGCAATGAAATCGAGCCATTTCTGAAACGTGTCATAACCGGTGATGAAAAATGGATCACGTACGACAATCGGAAGCGTAAAAGAGATCGTGGACAAGGGATGGTGAGCCCGTCACAAGCGTTCGCGAAGCCAGGATTGACGCCGAAAAAGGTGATGTTGTGTGTGTGTGGTGGGACTGTAAGGGAATCGTCCACCATGAGCTACTTCCAGTTGGTCAGACGATTGATTCTCAGTTCTACTGTAGACAACTAGTAGAGAGATTACGCCAGGCAATTGAAAGAAAACGGCCTGAATTGATTAATAGGAAAGGTGTTGTCTTCCATCATGACAACGCCCAACCACACACTTCTTTGATGACCCCTCAAAAATTGCGAGAGCTTGGTTGGGAAGTTTTGATGCATCCACCGTATAGTCCAGACATAGGACCCTCTGACTATCACTTGTTCCGATCTCTGCAGAACTCTCTCAATGGAATTAAGCTGCTTTCAAAAGAAGCCTGTGAAAATCACTTGATTCAGTTTTTCAACCAGAAACCACAGAAGTTCTTCACCGATGGCATCATTTTTTCCCAGACCTGATATATATATATATATATATATATATATATATATATATATATATATATATATATATATATATATATATATATACATGTAATTTTTTCAAGACCTAGAATATTTTAATGAAATTTCATGTAAAAACCCCTGCATATAGTGAATCTGTAAAATAGTAACACTCTATATAATAAAATTTTTACCGGAATTTTATGTATAAATTTTTATGCATTTATTGAGATCTTGGCCATTTCGGGTTTCCCATTTTATCTAACATTAGCACGAATTCCATTTTTATGACGCATTCTTTTAAAAAGGTTCTTAACGCGTTTATAACGCCTAATGGTTGGCAATAAATCAGGTAGATTTCTGTGAGAAACCCGGGGAATAACCCATTTTATAGAAACCCGGGAAAAAACCCATTTTATAGTCGAGGCCTAGTAATTCGCAAATTCAGGTTCAGTTTCTTTTTGTTTAAGAATCAAGTAAGATGTCCAAGCGAGTGTGTTTAAGTTTCGCTGAGAAAATTAAAGTTTTGGAGGAAGTTGATAAAGGCTGCAAAAAAATTGATGTTGCTGCAAAATTTGGTGTTTCTCCAAGTTGCGTCTCTCTGATAATAAAAAGTCGCGACAGTATAATCAAGAAACCTAGTGTTCCAAGCAGTCGAAAACGAGTACGGGTGAGTACTTACGAGGATATAAATGAAGCAGTCAAGCATCAAAACGTACCAATATCGGGAAATTTAATAAAGCAAAAGGCTCTAAAAATTTGCTAAAGAATTTAACTGCGTTAATTTTCAAGCTAGTGAAGGGTGGTTGAGTGCCTGGAAGACTCGCAATTCAATTGTTTTCAAGACGGTGTCTGGCGAGAGTGCAAGCGTTAGTTAGGAGGACTGTGACATATGGACTGAAACTGTTTTAAAAAGTGCATTGAAAAAGTACGAGCCAAAAAAAAACGTTTTCAATTGTGATGAAACCGGTTTGTTTTTTAAATGTTTGCCAAATAAAACTTTTGCGTTTAAAAGTGATAAATGTTTTGGTGTTAAAACAAGTAAAGAAAGGGTGATACTTATGGTTGGAGCAAACATGGATGGCTCACAAAAACTGAAATTACTGCTCATAGGTAAAATCAAAAATCCCCGTTGTTTAAAAGGAGTTAAATCTCTGGAGTTAGATTACGCCAATAATAAAAAGGCATGGATGACTTTTGAGATTTTCGAAAGATGGATCAAAGAACTGGACACGAAAATGAAAAGCCAAAAGCGAAAGATTGTGATGTTTATAGACAATTGTCCTGCACATCCAGTTACTGTAAGTAAAAAATTAAGGAATATTGAATTGATCTTTTTTCCACCAAACATGACCTCCAAATTGCAACCTGGGTATTATTAAAAACATAAAACATCATTACCGAAACAGAATTGTTCACAAAATTGTTAATGCGATTGATAACAACCTTCCAGTCCAAAAATTGATTACCCTTAAAAAGTGTATAACCGAAGTCGCTAAAGTATGGAGTGAAAATGTTTCTCAGAAAACTATCAAAAACTGCTTTTTCTAAAGCAGGTTTTACTGAAAAAATTGACGAATGGGAAGAAGAAGACGAAATGGATCTCGCTACCTTAAAAAGGCAATGGGGTATTCTACAAAAAACTGCTACCTTCGACGCAGATTTTTTACTTGAAGATTTCTTAGAAATCGACAATGATGTTGGCACGACAGATCTCCCAACTGACCAAGACATAATTGACGATATAAAAAGTATAAAGATCATTAAGAAGAAACTGAAACCGGGGAATGTCCTACTAAATTTAGTGAAAATGAAATAAGTAATCAGGACGAATTCTTCTCTATCCTGGGTAACTCTTAATAAAGTATGAGTCTCCAGGCCTGTTCAATCTCGTACATTCTTCAGCCAGGAACATTGTCGGCGTCCTGGATCTCTCCTCCCTTCAATTTTGCCCTCCAGCAATAATCGGAGAAGCGAGTATCTTGGACTCCTATAGATATGTCCCAAGTACCGAGCTTTTTATCTTTTAACAAATGACAGCAATTCTCTCTCTCTACCCATTCACCATAGTACATCTTCATTCCTGACATGTTTTGTCCAGAAGATCTTCAATATTCTGGCCAGGCCCAATTTCATATAAAAGCACTGGATATATATAGACTTTTACAAAACAAGAACGAGTCTCCAAAGAAAGAGTGGAGTCTATGAGGAGGTGTCTTATTTTGAGAAAAGGAGCTCTGGCTATTTTAATGCGAACTCGTATCGCAACTTCAGCGTGGTGGTCCAGCATCCCCGGTGCTTAAATTGGGTTACTTTTCTATTAGTTGGTCGTAAATGCGAATATTTGTTTGTAATCCAGATGTTCTTCAGATCATCGTTACTTTTGTTTTATGAACGTTCATTTTCATTCTCAAAGCATTGCCTTCCCTAGAAATATTGTTCATAAGACGCTGAAGTCCATCTGCTGTATCTGCTATAGTAACGGTATCATCGGGGTACCTCAGGTTGTTGATGATTTTGCCATTAACTTTGATACCGTCTGAAACATTCTCTAAGGCCTTCTGGAATATATGCTCAGAATACAGATTAAAAAGGAGTGGAGAGAGAAGACATCCCTTATATGTGTTACTATAAATATTTGGGCATAAAATTTATTTATTATTTCAACAAAAAAAAAACTGGAAAAGTTACCATATTATTATTAAAACATATAAAATTGATCAGAAAGAATATATACGTGTTCTAAAAAATAGACTACCACTTCTGGGATTTTTAAAACACCTGTATTAAAAATTTCAGTGAAAGTATTTTCTCCATACCGGTGGCCCTGAAATCTAGCAGTTTTACAACCTGTCTCTAACATTAAGATCAGCTCGATGAAAATATTTTTTCAGGCATTAAATAGAACTATCAAAAAATGTTCATCCTGACCAGTGCATTGTCGTTTTAAATGGCTCAATATGAATACTATAAACCTTCTTTCTTTTAAATTTAAAGAAGCCCTATTATAATTTATTTTTGGAAATAATGGATAAAACAAATGTGAAAAATTTCTAGGTATTGTAGAGATATATAAAAATAATAACGAAAATATGTAAAATCTTACAGCCAGGATTCTGCGCGATATCAATGAAAGTAAAACGATTAATTTTGATGAGAACAAACTTGCGGTCTCAAAATAATTTAATAGGTAATTACGGAGCTCTAATGAAGCTAGCTCGTTTTTCCCTCCAATCTATCAGCAAAGCTCTAGATTTAGACTACGTTACGCCCTAAGTGTTATATATACGCCGTATCTAATTGGTGGGAACAATTAACCTGTATTTTCTTTGCTGGCAACCCGACCACGCTGTGAATCGAAGTGTTGCGCTGTGTATAACTCAATTCCTTGTCTATGACGCTGTATATGAAATTAAAGAATCCAATCCTATACGTATAAACTTCAGTTTGAGAGGTAATGTACACCTTAGTATATTTGGTTGCCTACATTTAGAGACTACGTTCTAATAAAAAAAAACTATTTTTTCAAAATTCCTCTAAAAATGTGTAGAAATCCATTTTCCAATGTACTAAAATTATTTTGCAAAAACTCCTAAGCAAAAATTTCTACAGAAACATCCAAAATATCACTCCAAAGATCTAGTTTATTTTCGAATCGACCCTGTACAAACGTAAGTCACTAGATTTTCCACTAGATTGTTACTAGGCGACTTGAAGCTTATTGGCAGACAGACAGCTGACGGTCTGCATTATTACGTTGTGCCCGCATGTGCCAAACCTAAAAAGTATGACATTTGCTAGACTGGAGGAACGTTTAGGAATATATTAGGTAAGTAATCGTTATTTTTCGTTACTACAAAGTACGAGATATATCAAGTATTAACATTTTAAGTCATAAATGTTTCTTTTTGTTTAGAAATGGCGCCGGATCCCTGCGGTTTCGTCGGACTATTCGGGGTATGTATAGATTCGTATAGACAAGTTATAGAGGTCAAACTAATGTATTTTTATTCATGTAACTGCTATTTGAATACGTTTGATCGAGCAGAATATTAACGTTGGATATATTTATATTGCTTCTGTATAGAGTAATTCTACATATAGAAAGAGGTTAATTACTTATCGTTGACTTAATGAAAGTATAAGTTTATTTTTATGAGTATCATAAAAATCGTAAAATTTCCCTACTGGCTGACATGACTTTAAACTGGTATCAATTTCATATATGAAATATACTCCAAATATGGTTTGAAAATTGCGAATTAAGATACAAAAATAAAAAATTAACTACTGAGAAGGTCGTATAAATCCAGCCTTAGTTGGGACTTTATTAGGCCAAAATATAATAATCTGGTCTTTGCCTTTTTACATAACCTCAAGTTTTGTACCTATTTTTATGTAGATATCATTGTAAATGACATCTGAAACTCACAGTTAACCATATTTTTTTTAACCAGACTTAAAAGGGAGGTTATATATTTGAGGATTATGTAGGTATGTGCGTAGTTGTGTATGTCGGCAATTTCTTCTGAAACTGTAAGGTGGATTAGGATCCAGTTTCTCGGGGATGGTTTATAAATTACTAGAGAATCAAAATGGTGGACCAGAAATTTAATAACTTCTATTTTCAACCAATTTTGCAACAGAATTGGTATTCGGAGGTTTCTGAGGTCGTTACTAATATAGAACTGTATGAACTCAAAGTTTACTTTATTCCATCCCGAAGAATTACTTGTACTCAGACAAAGAAGTCTTAATTTAAAGTTATGGTATTACTACATGAACTATTGTAGGTTAAATTAGTATATGAAAAATGCCCTTTTAAGGAAGACTTTTAGCAAGGTCATACTTATTGTTGCCAACTTAGAATGTTATTTTGCTTGCATTGTTGCTTTTTAATTTTTATTTTTAAATCATAAAGCACAAACAAGGTGTTATAAAAGCCCAAACAGGGTGTTATACCCCACAAGGATTCTCCTTCAAGTTCCAAAATTTGGAATTCCGATTGTACCGTCCAAATCACTTTATTCGATAAGTCTATCGACCAGTTTCTTTATGTTTTAGCCCATTGCAATCTGTTTTGCTTCCGTCTGATGGTTAGTTTGTTTCGGTTTCGTGGCAGCTACACGTCCTCATAGGTCATCGAACGACAGTCGCCTCTTAACAGTGGCGGTAGAAACTGGTTCAACATAAATTTCATTTGGAATAGCAGTATTTTAAGGATCATTTTTCATGTCTCGCTGTCGTTTTAGGCCGACCAGACCGTTACTTATTTTCTCTAAAGGGGTGTAGCGCCTTTATTTAAAATACCGAGGTTTTTTTGTGATTTGTCACTCACTATAGCCTTTCTCATGTAAAGTACAGGTGGCACTTCGCTGTCCGACACTCGGTTGCTTTCTTGGCGACATTTTAAAAACAAAATTTCGGACTAAATAACCGCACGGACAGTTTGAAATACAATAAATCCATAAATCGCAACTCTCGTCCTAAATTTTTTGGTAATTATTTACTTGATCACCCCACCCCCGCAGGGGATGGCGGTTTTTAGGGATTGTAAAGGGGGTTTACTCGAACATATTCCCTTTGTCATTAGCCGTCGGTCACCCCTCATAAAAAAGTTATTTAGGGTTGATATTTTATAAAAATAGCTGTTTTGAAACGCAACAAAATCAAATATTTTTGATTTAAATGTTTTTTATGTCAAATTACAAGCTATGCTTCCGGACACCTCTTTAGCGCCGGTTTCGCCCCTCAACCCCTTAAAAAATCAAGCCTTAAACGAGGTAAAGTAAAGGAGGCAAAAAATATCCAAGGCTTTGCCTCTCAGATCTCACCAGGGGTTCTGTCCCTGGATCTTGACCGCCTTCGATCCCCTTTCGCCCTCAGCCGCTTCCCCCTTTCGTTTTATTCAAAATTTAAAATTGCCGATTTACATTTTCGAGAATATATATATAAATATATGATAAGTTTGTCATTATCGCTGAATAATAGATGAGACACGAATGTAAACAAACGAGTCTTGGTTTACATTTCCCCTTAACTTTTTTCTAGCAGTTTTAGGCTTGAAACCATAGAGATATTAGAATAGAGGAGATAAGTTCTTGCGAAAAGCGTGGTGCTCATAGAGAGAGAAAGAAATAATATGAGAGACATTCTCTCTGTTGTCTCTCTTACTCGGTGTACGCCCCGCGCGAGAATGTTATTTATATTTCGTCCGGAGCCAACAAAAGACAAGGAAAAGTAAGAGAGACAGAATTGTCTCATATTATTAGATAAGCGTACTGTCATATGCAAAGCTATGATTTCTGGTCCTTTCCAGCAGATCGTTAATGTAAATAAAAAAGAGACTAGAAGGCAGTATGCAACCTTGGGGCACAACGGTATTGATAGTGACGCCCTCTGAAGCTGATAGCCGCCATATTCTTAATAAGCAGCAATTTATTAAGAAATGCGTGCTTTGAATATATCAAATTATAGGTGCTTTTCGAGGCTTTTGGACTGAAGGAATCTAAACATTCTAATATTTTTTCAAATTTAAGGAGGTTGACGCGTTAAACGTAAAATATGAAAACTATTTTGAGATTTATTTCGATAGATTAATTAGTTTAGAAATTTTCTATCAAAAATTTAAGGTCTTTAGGAAACTTATTTAAATAACAATCGAAATTAACAATACATATAGTCTTATGGAGAATACGTCAATTTGATATAAAAATGACACATTTTTTTGTTATAACAAATGAAAAAAAATGCCATCAATAGGAAATTTAACTATGTTAGACATTGAAATTTCGCGATTATTTTAAAAAAATTTCAAATTTAATTAGAAAGCTTTAACTTTATGAAAAATAACAATTATTGGAGGTACTTGTCAACCTTTTATCTCTGAAATAGCGGCAACGTTGCATTTAGTAGTAATGGCGGGAAATTTAAATATTTTAAATTGTATAGTACACGTTTATATAATTAAAACATATGGGGCAAGTAAATAATATTAAGTTTAACTAATAATAGATTTGCAAAATGGGTATTAGTTTTTATAAATGAAATAAAAATAAATAATTTAAAGCAATGGTTTTAATTATTTAATTAATTTACTTGTTTCACTTATAATTACCTAGTGCAGCTTCAGTGTTAACATTATAATGTTCCTTATTGTCCTTCGATATATGTGTACTGTCTGTTAGACATTTATCACACTTTATTGATTGTAGTGATGCTAGACCACAGCGTTTTTCATTAGTAATATAAAATAATTGTTTCATTACATGAAGAATATTTTAAGTTTTCTCCAAGTGATCGCATGTCAACAATTCGACGACCACTGTCACAGGGATTAGGAGACACTTGATTTTCTGTTCCGTTTACCAACGCTTTGTTGGCTTAATCCTTGATTGTATACAGGGTGAGTCAACGAAAGAGTAAAGTTCATTATCTCATTTGTTTCGGGAATGACGAAAAAATGTTAAATACAATTGTTTTAGGAAATGTTAAGGTGCACAGTTTAAAATTATTTTTGGGTATACAGGGTACTTCAAAGAGTCAGGCCAATATAACATATGTTTTTTTAAATGGAACATCCTATTTTCTAGTTTATTTTTAAATTCTGTGTGAAATTTTATAACTTTTTTATTAATAATATCATATACCTAAACCAAGTAGCGCCATTGTTTCTGAAGGTGGAATACTCATAATGGGTACGAGCGTTCTATAAAGATGGAAAAAAAAGATATATATAAAGAAATTTTACTTAGATGCTACAGGGTGTTCAGAATAAATTTATACATTTCGACTACTTTAAATTGAAAAATCTCAAATTTTTTAAATGGCACACCCTATATATTATTATTTTTTCTGATAGATTTTACAAAACTCTTCAACTTTTATTAAGTAAGTCATATACCTATTGCTAATAGTTTTTGATTAATTTTAAATTTTCAGTTTTTACCCTTGTTTTTAATACAATTACGCTATTGTGAAAACATAAACAAATAGTTAATAATAATTTTAGTATAGTTTAACTAAATGGCGTTATTGTCCTGCACGCATCCCGTATCCTATTTTCCATATCTACTGGTGTTGTAGGGGGAATCACATAAACACGATCTTTAATGTAGCTTCACAAAAAGAAGTCTGAAGGTGTTAAGTCACATGATCTAGGGGGCCACTGAATGAATCCATCCCTACCGATCCATTTTTGTGGGTAACGATCGTTTAAAAATTCCCGAACTTCCCGGTGGTAATGAGCAGGAGCTCCGTCTTGTTGAATCCACATTTGTTCCCTTTCAAAGTTATCAACTTCTTCAAGAAGCTGGGGTAATTCGTAAAATTTAGATATCTAGGCCCGTTAAGCGGTTCGCGAAAAAAATATGGACCAATAATTCGAAAATTTAATATTCCACACCATACATTATTAAGCGACCAATGGTTTTGGTTTTGAACTTCCCGGACCCACAATGGATTAACTGTTGAATAATAATGCATGTCATGGCTGTTAACTGCTCCATTACTGCGAAAAGTAGCTTCATCAGAAAACATTATTTTGGATAAAAAATTTGGATAGGCCTCTATTGCTCCATTCATGGTGGTACAAAAGTTTACTCGTCGTTCAAAATTACGGTCTTGAAGTTCTTGGTGTAGTTCCATATGAAAGGGATGATACTTGTATTTTCTCGTGGTGCGATTAGCCGTAGATTGCGATGTGTCAGATAAGTCAGCTAGTTGACGGCTGCTGATCTGGGTATTATCTTCAACATGAAGTAAAATGTCCATTTCTTTGTCCTCATTGGTAGCATTCTGGTTTACTATTTTCCGTTTCGCATACTCAACGTTACCACTACCATCAAACCGTTCCATTAAGCACTGAAAAGATTTTGTAGATGGTATAGGTCTATTAGGGTACTTCGCTCCGTAAAGCCTTACTGCTAAAAGACAAATTTTTCCCGCCTCGTCCAGTATATAAACTATATCAATTAATTCATTTTTAGGAAAATCCATAACTATTACCTTTATTACCACTTACTACAACAAATTAAACTATTTTTACTTGCTTAATAGACATGTCAAAATTTGATAATGCCTACATTTTTGTTTTTTTTTTGGCAACTATGATGTGTGTAAGTGTATTAAAAACAAGGGTAAAAATTGAAAAATTCAAAATAAACCGAAAACTATTAGAAATAGGTAAATGACATACTTCATAAAAGTTGGAGGGGTTTTGTTAAATCCATCAGAAAAAATAATAATATACAGGGTGTGCCATTTAAAAAAATTTGAGATTTGTCGAAATGTATAAATTTATTTTGAATACCCTGTAGCATCTAACTCAAATTTCTCTGCATATATCTTTTTTTTTTCGCTCGTACCGATTATGAATATCTTCCTTCAGAAACAATGGCGCTACTGGCAATTTTTACAAAACTGAAAACTAGTAGATTAAAAAAAATTGAAATATTAGAAAAACTACTAGATATTTAACATTATTAATAAAAACGTTAGAAAATTTTACGTAGAATTTAAAATAAATTAGAACATAGTATGTTCCATTTAAAAAACTTATGTTATATCGGCCAAACTTTTTATAAGTACCCTGTATACTCAAAAATAATTTTAAACCGTGCACCTTAACATTCCCTAAAACTATTGTATTTAACATTTTTTCGTCATTCCCAAAACAAATGAGATAATGAACTTTACTCTATCGTTGACTCACCCTGTACAGCCTCAGTAACGCCTTTTCGCTTCCACACAAAATTTTTTTACCATTTTTATCAATATTTGTTGATTTTTTATTCTTATCCATTTTTTTTTATTTGTTTACAACAGCTGATCAAAATAACCACACAAAATTCAATATATCTATGTGCAAGCATATCAGTAGAGCCAACAGTAAATTACTTTACAGCGTTGCCGCTTCGAGACACCGGAATTTTAAGATTTTTAATTATCATTTTTTATTAATTACCTATTTTTTAACTATTAGAATTTTTTTTTTATTCTTTTATTTTTTTCATATTAGATGCTTTGATAATTTTTTAAAAATTATAAAATATAATTAATTTTCATTTTCTATATTTTTTTTTCTACTATAAGTTTGTACAAAACATCCAAAAGTTAATCCATTCATGTTAAATCATTTAATAAAATTAACTAAACAATATATAAGACTTAAAAATCTTTCGATAATGAATTTATTATCATAAATAATAACCATTGTTAGTCTTATAAAATTTTTTAATTATTTAACACAAGGCATTTCTAAATGACAACATACAAAACTTTTGGTTTGGACTATCCCACCTCAACCTCCTGAACAGAGAAGGAAGGTAAAAGAATTTAAGCTACTATGTAGTACTATAACTACTTAATGCTACCAAAAAGTCCTGTTTTTCCATCGCAGAGAATTGTGATAGGTAAGTGTTTATTTACGTTGCAGCCTTCCAGAAACACGCTGGCCTCAAAATGGGACACCATCTTCGACAAGGACAGAAAAGAATGGATAGCTTTCAAACCTGCTCTAGGATTGCACGTTTATCCTTGCTATTCGTGCCGCCACATGTTCTACTCCAAGAAGTCTTTTCTCGATCATGTCAATCGACGTGCTGTTGTACTTAAATTTAAATGTCTTGGTTGCCACAATGAAGAGCTAACGTTTTATAATAGGTAAATATTTACTTACTTAATCCTTATGGCTTTCTACCCCTTTAGGGGTGTAAGGCCCGTCGAGTTGAGTTCCGTTCATATCTCCCATTATTATTATCTTATTGTTTGTATTGTCTATCTCTTCCTGTAAATCATTGAAAAATTTGTCCCTCTCGTCAATTCTTGCGTTGTCATTTGGTCCATAGCACACAATCAAAGTGCAGTCTTCGTCCGCTCCATCTTCTTTTATTGCTATCGAGAGTATTCTCTCATTTACAAACCTTTCCCCTTTTACATTCTTCATCTTCTCTTCTTTGACCACCATTGCCACTCCTCCCCTGCATTTTCCTCCTCTTTTTCTCCTGACCAGTACATCCAATATCCATTAGGTAATCTTCTGCATCCATTCCCTTTCCTTTTTGTTTCTGTAATTCCTACATAGTGCATTTGTATTTTTTCCAGTTCTTCTGTCAGTTCATCCCCTTTTTCCGTTTATTCCCCTAACATTCCATGTTCCCAATCTAATCTCTTTTCCGTTTATACCCTAAAGTTCCGTGTTCCCAATTTACTAACTCGGTAATTATTTCCTATTTCTTTCTTCCTATCCATTCCTTTGATTATCTTCTTATTTATATTCCTTTCATTAGTCTTCTCTTCCGTACCCTTTGTCTTTGCCAGGGTCGTAGTGTTCTTTGTTTGTCCCTTCAGTTCTTCTTCCTCAGTGTCCCATTTATATTCTCTTCCCTCGATTAAGACTTTCTGAATTCCCATTTTCACTCTTTCCATTCTTTCTCTCGTTCTCTGCTATATGCTTCAATTTCTTTTGAATTTCCCGTTCACCCCTTGTTAAATCGTTGTTTATGAAAACTATCTCTCTCCAATTTCTCAGTTTGTTTTTATTTTTCATCACAACTTCCTTATCTCCTAAATTTCCAAGTTCTATCTTGTATATAGTCTCTCGTTTTTATCACATCCTTAATCTGTACCTTTATGTCCATACTTCTTTCCATAAAATGTTCTACATCCATTTTCAGATCTGGTTGACTATTCGCTTTAAATCTCATTCCCGATATTACAAAATTATTCCTTACGTTTTCCTTTTCCAGCCCACTCATCCTTGAATCCATATTTCTCATGTTTTCTCTAATTGTCTTATTTTCCTCTTTTAATACTTCATTCTCCTTTCTTAGTTCTTTCACCTCTTGTTGGTATATCTTCTGAACCTGTTTCATTTCCTTTATATTTAACATTAACTCTCTACTCAGAATATATATCACCACTACACCAAACACTTTATTTTTGCACTCGACGCGCGTTTCGCTACCATGTTAGCTTCATCAGGAGCGATGATTAACTCTCTGATCATTTCTGTTAAGTTATCCCTCTTATCTTCTCCTTCATTTTTCTCTTTCTGTGAGGTTCCTATCAGCTCTTTACTCCTCTTGTATATTCCCATTGCTCTTCCCTTTTCTCGACTCTTCCTCTTTTCAAGTCTCCTAATGTATAATCATCGTTATCCATTGTTATTTCTGTTGAAACCTATGTTATCAAAACTTTTCGTATGCTCCTCGTATATTCTATTTTCAAACTCGAGAAAAGAGGAGAAAGACAAAATATTGTTGTTTTTACCTCTTATCACCGTATATACAGTAACCAAAACAATCAAGGTCGTCGCTTAACGCTTTTTTAGCTTCATACAATTTCCCAGAATTATTCTCATAGAGTTTTAAAATCTTTTTTTTTTTAACTTATTGTCTTAATTCTAACATTACACTCTGCTTTATTTCTAATCCCTCTCGTTTGCAATCGACCAAAACAATTAAATAATAATTCAATATATCGAAACACTACCGTAATAATGCTCGTTGAACGAGTTGACCATTGCCGAGCGTTCGATTTCGATGTGTACACTTCGCGGTCCGGAACTCAACTAATAGGTAAGTAATAGTAAAATAAAGTAGTATGACTGAGTAAAAATATTGCCTTAACGCCCTGCATCATGAGTAGAGTATTAGGTATAAAAACGCTCGGTATATGGGTACAACTCGCAGTTGACTAGACTTATTTAATTTAATTTTTAGGTGTTCCTTTCAATTGCACTGTCGAAAACACTTTAATTTAAACAGAGGAACGATAAATCTCAATAATTTGGAGGTATCCTCATTACCAATGGGTCTTGCTGGGTTTGCAAAGCATCCTGACATACCGTATCTATTTGATGTTGACGAAGACTATATTGTAGGTAAGTTATGGTGAATTGAATTTTATTCTTAGCGCAAACTTGGCTTGAGTGACTAAACCTGTTCCAGTTCCGAGGAATTCTGTATAAAGTTCTTCACCAAATATCAGTTTATTTCCAAAGACCACTGCGGCAGCTAGCATGTTTTTTGATTTGTCCAAAGTCCACAGTTCTGTCAACACTACCTATATATATATATATATATATATATATATATATATATATATATATATATATATATATATATATATATATATATAATATATATAATATATAATATATATATAATATATATATATATATATATATATATATATATATATATATATATATATAATATATATAATATATATATATATATATATATATATATATATATATATATAATATATATATATATATATATATATAATATATATAATATATATAATATATATATATAATATATATATATATATATATCTATACGAGGCTGGTTTGAAAAGTCCGTGCAAAGTCCGAGAGATGGCACCACCGAGGTCATGTTTAGTTAGTAGCATCTCTTGAATGAACGCACACCAAGTTTCAGCCATATTGGTCTATTTCTTTATGTTTGGCATTCGTGTGAATCAAGGAAGTCGAGTGATTTTCAAGAAATGGACGAAAAAGAATTTCGTGTGGTGATTAAACATTACTTTATGAAAGGCAAAACGCCTCAGGAGACTAAAGAGAAGCTTGATAAACATTATGGTGACTCTGCATCTTCGATTAGAACAGTTTATAAGTGGTTTCAAAATTTTCGGACTGGCCATATGGGCACAAGTGACGCTGAACGTTCTGGACGGCCTGTGGAGGTTACGACTCCAGAAATCATTGATCAAATCCATGATATGGTGATGGATGACAGAAGAGTTAAGGTGCGTGAGATTACTAGTGCTGTGGGCATCTCGACTGAACGGGTACATAATATTTTGCATAAACATTTGGACATGAGAAAGCTATCCGCAAGATGGGTGCCGC
>CM032452.1:77159569-77289569 GCA_019049505.1 Pachyrhynchus sulphureomaculatus | reverse complement strand
CCTTACATAGGTAGCACCAGGAGTACCAAAAACCTTAAAAAAATGAAACCAATAAACATTAGAGAAAAAATTTAAGAAATGTCAAAGACAATATCCGGACTTCATCAACAATACATACGTCGAAGTTAAACTCGTCCAATCACACGATATTAGACCAATCCTTTTCATTGAAAGATGTATGTTTCTAGGCCCATACCAAGTTCCTTTTTTTTTTTCTTCTCCGATTACCAGGGTTTTTTTCTAGCTTACAGTCTTTGAGCTCAGCATTTTGAAGCCTTCTTCTCACTGTGCAAGCTGAAATTTTCTTTCCAATGTCTTCAGAAAAGTCAGCTCATACCTCAGAAGATGCCGATTTTCCAACGATGCGTGTATGAACTGCTGGTCTTCTATCGCATTTGTAATGCGTTTTCTATCACTTTAATTAAAGCTGTGTGCGTTTTTTTTCCCTTTTTAAAACGATTTATAGTTTATCTCACCATACTATGTGGACATATATTGTATTTTCATACGTTTTTCTAAGTCAAATTCACACTTTTTTGGTACTTCTGTATAATAATACACTTAACCATTAGGGGAAATCACTAAAATTAACAGATTTTTAATGGTGTGTACACTACGAGTTTAATTACAAGAATAAAGCAGGTCGGTCATTGTTGACTTGTTCTTTTATTTTTTCAAGGGGATTCATTGTTTTGGTTACTTTATTTGATGTGCCAATTCAGAGAAATAAACATAAGTGCCATGAGAAATAAAAGACGTCTAGTTTCTACGAACTGAAGGAGGTGGCAAATACTTTTGGCCTCATCTGTATATGTTTTTTTTTTTTAATTTCAAATAAAATTGAGATATTTGTATATAAATCCATCAACATAAATAAATTTTAACGTTTACTTCAGCAAATAAAATTCTCTGAAGAACTACTAGTACCTCAAAAGTCTCAAGACCCTAGAAACGCTTTACCACTGACACCTCAAAAACGTACCTTCGACAGTCAATTCCACAATTTCACCTACAGCCAGCCAGAATATCTTAAGGAATGCAGAAGTTAATGATGAGGACGACATCATTTTACCAGTTATTACTAAAGTTGAAACTGTAGAAGAACCATTAAGTCCAGAACCGAGAAACGCCCAGAATTTCCTAACACAGAAATGTCCGGAGTGCTGTAATTATGTTGAGGAACCGTTGAAGAATCACTTCTTGGGTGACAACCGACCGACAAGCGAGAAACTACGGTGCAGTTCTTGTAGGCTAATTTGTCCTACGCCTTGTTCTTTTAGGGTAAATATTTTCTCTGTTATTAGGACATTACTCGACTCGAGGACACTGCGCTAACAATGTAGCTTTGAAGCTACCTGTTATTAAAATACATGTATAGCATTAATTAGCAAATAAATGGCATTATTATAGCATTAAATGATTTATTGGTATCGATAAACAACAAGAGTTTAGATATATTAATTGGTAATATATGACGGTTGTAGGCCTACCAATTGTGCCGTAATCTTTTTTTCCAGTTACATAATCTTTAATTAAAAATATTTTCCTTAGACAACCGGATGGTCAAGCAAAAAATAACACACATAATTTCCTTAATTAAAATTGCATGCATCAAGAAAATGCGTGCGGCAAATAGTTGGGAACGTGTAGAATATCGCGTAGACCGTCGTGCAATCTATTATGGCATGTAAATAAGTTCGCGTTCGCGAATCGCCAAGCAAACGCGTAAAAGCGATACCAGAATGTTTTATTTATTTGAATGGTCGTTTTGTATTTTAGTTAAGTACGTAGTATTTAAAAAGCTAGTGATTAGTATTGTATGAAAAATTTTAGCTTTGAATAGTGTGTTATTTGCTTTAATAAATAATTGGTTTTAAAGCACTGTACTTCAAATATGGTTTGTTTCTGTGGTGACAGAAGCTTTTTTAAACTGAAGGAGGTAAAAGTCTGTTAATTAATAATATGAAGCAAGGAACTTCTAATTTCGAAGCATAACAAAATTACGACAGTCCGAGTTATTATTAAAATTTCAGTTAATTGTATCTAACATATCTCTTTAGTACAATCATTAGCGTACGTGCTGAAAAAGCATCAAACTCCAGGATCATTTTTCTCAGTAATTATAGAAAACGACCATTGATCGCTATTTTCCTGTTATTGCTACTGATACAAGAATTTGCTGATTTTAATATAGTGATAGTGATATAGTGATTATCATAACACCCTATATATATATATATATATATATATATATATATATATATATATATATATATATATATTCAACTTTGAAGGGTACCTTCGAAATATCATATTGCATGTCATTTTCATGGTTTTCGGAGACAGGACATTTGCATTTCTCTACTAAACTATTCAGGAGAGTTCGATGTGATTTTTTGTTAAATTTTCAGGCTCATGTAAGAATTCACGAAAGACAACCTCCGTTTATCTGCCCCGATTGTGGAGAAAAATTTTCAGAGGTTGAAAAGTTGATAGCACATATGGACGACGTCTGTTTTCATTCTGCAAAATCTGTCAGATACAGGTACGGCCGATTTTATAAGCCGAGCCGATATTATATTACGGTTTAAATGACACTAATGACAGATATCACGTGTTTTCTTATTATAAATTCCAGCTGCTATCGCATATCTGTCACTACCGTCATCTAGACACAGTATAACATTTTAGAGATTGTTCTGTAAAAGAGTAGTAATATCGCTGTTGTTTGTTTTAACTTTAAATGAAAGAGATACGTGTACTGTGAGATTATTAAAAGCAGGGAAATGAAATTTTTATACTCTCTGTAACATACAACCAAACCTTAAAGTCAAATTATCCCCCGTTACTTTTATGCTTTTATGCGAGAGAGAGAAGCAAAATTACCACTTCAGCTGGTGCTGCTGTTCACATATCCTCAAAAAAGGGGTTTCGCGGCACGCTTCTTCAAATGAACATATCCTTGCAGTGTCACGTTCCAAAAGACGGAATCGCGGATGTTTGAGAGGAGATTCCTAGCTAGAATACTTGAGTTCCTTTACCGTACATCAGGTGGACACTTGGGGGCGTGTTTTTTTGTCGACGTTGGTTTTGTTGCCACAGACGACAAAAACGACGCGGGAGTCGTATTTCTTCTTTGGAATGAAAGGTTCTCCTTCAAGGGGCATATTCTCCGAACATGGCTGCGTCCGATTACTACTTATTTCGGTCTTTGCATCATCATCCTACCAATTTTTACGGCACTCCATTGGAAGACATCAGAAAAAGCATAAACGAATTCATCAACCCGAAACCACGTAGGGAATCTGCCAGCTGTCTGAATAGTGGACAATAATGAGGAATATTTTTCCAGATCGAGTTGTATTTTACTCGTGAATTTGATAACCTAAAAAAGTACCGAAATAGTTGATAGCCCTAACAAGAACGCCTAAAATTCAAATGGGTACTTTAAATGTAGCTTGTGTCATGTATTTTGTTCTATATTTTATACTTTTATTTAAAATATTTCATATTAACATTTTCATTGACTTTTAATCTTGATTTACTCGATGTCGTTCATATCTATTTACAGATAAACAAACAAATTTGATTTTTTTGCAGGTGTCCTGGTCGTAGATGCGGCAAAATATTCGCGTCAGAGGCTACTTTCGGCCCCCATTTTAGACAGCTACACATCGACACACTTTTCCAGTGCGGAAAGTGCAAGGAGATTTTCACAGCGCTATTGGCTTGCGACCAACATTTAGTTTCGCACGAAGGAGGAGCAAATATAGTTAAATTTTTTAGTTGTACTGTAAGTACAAGTAATCAAAAAATATTTTAGTTATTCAAGTATGGTTACGACATTTAAATAAGCAAGAAAGGCTGCTTGATTGGGTACTATAGTAACTTTAATTTTATTTCATTTTGTAGACCTGTGGAGATGATGAGATGACCGTTTCACAGCTTAAAAAACATATCGACTTCCATTGCAAGGACTTAACCCGTTGCATGTATATTTTTATGTGCAAATTCTGCAAATGTTACTTTAGGTACGTTCTTATTTTAATGTCTCCTCTAATAACTGATTAAAATTAATTTTTCTCTCTATTAGCTTCTAGGTGAGTTAAACGGTAGTGCAGTTTAAATCAATAATTATTTTCAAAAGGAATTACAGTGAAGTCCGTTTATAACGAACACCAAAAAATCACTAAAAATGGTTCGCTATATCCGAAGTTCGTTACAAACAGTAAAAAAAATCTAATATCATTTTTCACTACTTTTTTATTTAGATTAGGCGCTAATGCTTAGGAAAATGAATAATAATAATTATTAAATTAAAAGAAAACGTTCAAAGTAAAATAAAACCAGTCACACTACAGTTATTATTATATATGTTGGTACATATACGAGTATAAAACGAAAATACGTAGTTTATACAATAAAATCAATAATTTTCGTTTGTACAATTTTACTTGAAAAAGCAATGATGTTTATATAATTGTCAAGGTCACAAGAACTACTCTATATATGTTCAGGAACGTCACGAGATTCCAAAAAATTGCGAGTTTCAGTCATTTTCTTAGTCATTTCTGAAATGGATGGAACATAAATATTACCTCCTTCTCCAAGCTCGTATTCCTCCTCATTATCGCTTAAAATCTTTCCAGAAGTCACTGATGTCACAATTTGATCATCACTTAATATTTCTCTCGTCATTAATTCATTATCAGCACATATATATTCTTCAAAATTAAAGTAATTAAACATCTTTTTAATCTCGATTTCCACTGTACTTTGTTGAATGTCAGCATCGTAAACAAATTCAGACAATCACTGAGTCAACGGTAGCTCATCATCATCATCAGTCATATCTACATTCCTTCTTTAAAAATCCGCCATGCTTAAAACAGTTTGCAATAGTTTCTCTACTGACTCTTTGCTAAGCCATATGGATAAAGCTTATAGCGTCCAAGAGAGTTACAGAAAAAATATTAGCTTTATCGATCGTTTATAACATTTTCATAAGTAAAATTTTTCTATAATGACATTTTAAAGAATGTATCACACCTTGATCCATAGGCTGGAGCTTTGCACTTGTGTTTGGAGGCATAAAAACCAATTTTATTTGCTGTAGATCAACTTCAGGGTGCGTTGGACAGTTGTCAATCAAAAGTAATATTTTTCTGTTTGTGAATTTTAATTCTTTGTCCCATTCAATCAGTTCGTTTTTAAAAATTTCTAATGTCATCCAGGCTTTACTGTTTGATTTGTACCCTATTGGTAAATGTTTGTTTTTAAAACATGTTGGATTGGCGGACTTTCCTATCACCAAAAATTTTCTTTTTTCTGTTCCAGACATATTTTAACGTCTCATCAGACGTCATCTTGTAAAACAAACCCGTTTCATCCGCATTAAAAATGTCCACATATTCATAACTTTCTCGAATTTCCGGCCATACATTGGCCAACCACTGATGAACAACAGTCATATCCACTCCTGCAGTTTCTCCTACTATCTTACCTCCACTAATATTATGTCGCTTTTTAAATCGTTCAATCCAACTTCTAGAACAGTTAAACTCGGTGTTCTCTATTTTCCTTCCCAATTCACTAGCTTTCTCTTGTAAAGTATAGCCGATAATAGGAACATGTTCATGTCGTTTTTGACTAAACCATTTAAGGAGTCCTTTATCGACTTGGTCATGTGTATATTTCCTTACTTTTTTACAATTAAAATATCTTTTATCATAGATTTATAAGATTTCTTGCGTCTTCTTCCATATGGTAGAAACCGTAGATTTAGTTAAATTCAATTGTTTGCAAACATCACTTTGTCTAGTTTCTATTTTCCTAAGAATATCGTGTTTGTTTTTGAAAGTAAACGCTTTACATTTTTGTGTACTCATTTTAAAATAAAATCAAAAACATTCACTTTGCTATTTTGATCAAATATGCATTAGAACCGCATAACACAAGTGAATTGAAAATAATACTGCTTGAACTAGCGACGCGGCGGAAACAAGTAGAATAGGGGTTCCCAGCGAGTTTCGGTGAATTCCCTAGATCAAGTCGCGCGGCATCGAGCACAGGGAGTGGCAAGTTCGTTATAAACGGACACAAAACATCCAAATTTGGTTCGCTTTATCCGGAAGTTCGTTATAACCGATAAAAATTTGCATGGGTCTTATGAATGTTTTTTCGTGCATTATAAAATAGTTCGTTTTAACCGGAAATTCGCTATAAACGGGTTCGTTATAAGCAGAGTTCAATGTAATTACAAATTTTTAATTGAATAACCGACAGCAGTGACACTATAAAGAAAACATTACACATGCAAAAATATAGAAAAAACCGTTCGCACCCGTCTAAATGAGGCAATCACTCCAGAAAACCCACTATATTGTCATGAATGATCACAACATGAACGTGAAAGAGTTAGCTCCCATCGTGGAGATATCAACAGAACGCGTGAGGCATATTTTGCATGAATATTTGATTAATCAAAAACAGCGCCATGTCGAAGATCTAGAACGTTGTTTGGCACTGTTGGACGAAACATGAACCCACCACTACACCCCTTGAGTCCAACATGCTGTCCGCAGTGGGGCTGGACCCGCATGAAAGCCGACCGAAGCGTCCAAAAACACAGATATCAGCTAGAAAGATTTTGGTAAGCATTTTATGGGAAGAGCATGGATCGACTATCTTGAGAAGGGACGAACACTCACCGGAGACTATTACGTTGATTTATCGGACTGTTTGAATGGCGAAATCAAGCAATAAGCCGTATTTAGCGAAGAAAAAAGTGTTATTTCACCAAGATAATGTGCCAGCTCACGACTCCTTAAAATCGATGGTGAAATTGGACCAATTGGGCTATGAATTGATTTCTCATCCGCGGTATTCACCAGATCTAACCCCCATCGATTATTATCTCTTTCCAAATTTCAAAAGAGAAAGAGGTTTGGCTTAAATGAAGGAGGCGAATGGCAAACTGAGACTTATATTAGAGAGCTCGACAAATCCTACTATGTGAAAGGTATCTATATGTTGGAAGATCGTTGGAATAGGTCTCTCGCTCTTGAAGGAAACTACCTTGAAGAATAAAATCAATATATATATATATATATATATATATATATATATATATATATATATATATATATATATATATATATATATATATATATATAAATAATCGTTTAGTCCTTCTACCATATGGTGTAGGACACTTAAACATTCTCCTTTTTTTCCTTCTCAATCTCCATATATAAACTTCTTCCATCTGTCTCTATTCTTTGCCATTTTCACTGCTTCTTTCCAGGATTTTCCCTTCTCCTTAAGTATACCTCCAATACTCCTATTCCAGGTCTGTCTCGCTTCTGTTTTCCCTGTATTCGGGCTTCATACACTTGTTTCACCTGTCTATCATCCTTCATTCTCTGTATATGTCCCCACCATCCCAGCTGTCTTTGTTGTATATATTCCATAATTGCTCGTACTCTCAGCCTTCTTATTTCTGTATTTCTTATAATGTCCTTCCGTGTAACTCCTTGTAATGCTCTCAGAGGTATTTCATTTTGACGGTTTGTATCTTGTTTTTCTGCCTGTCTATTAAGGTCCATGATTCACATCCATATGTTAGGATTGTCCTATAAATTGCTTTGAACACTTTTATTTTTGTTTGTTTCGTCACTTCTTTCTTCCTAATCAATTTATTACTTATTGCATAGTAAAGTTTGTTCGTTTTGTCGATTCTTTGATGAATTTCTTTGTCTTGTTTTCCAGTTTCAACCATTATCACTTCCAAATACTTATACTGTTCCACTTGTATTTTATTCCCTTCTATGTAAATGTTCGTTTGTTGGTTTTCCATTGTCATTACTTTTGTTTTATCTATATTAATTTTCATACCTTCTTTTTTAAAGGCTTTATTCCAAATATCGAGATTTCCTTGTAATTGTCTCTCATTTTCAGCTAATAGCACAATATCATCAGCAAAAGCCGCCTCAGATATTTCTATTCTTTTTAACGTCCAGTATCCAATTGTCATTCTTTTCACTTTTATTTCGCATTTCTTGATTATTTCATCCATGTATACAGTGAACAATGTTGGGCTCAAGCTTCCTCCCTGCCTCAAACCCTCCTGTGTTGTAAATCCCTCCGACTTCATGTTGTTTTTTATTACATACTGCACATTGTTGCTGTATATTCCCTTTATGATTCTTATTGTCTTTTTGTCTATTCCCCTGTTTTCTAGGCTTTTCTACACTTTATTTCTCGGCACACTGTCAAATGCTTTTTCCAAGTCTATGAAAGTAAGGTGTAGACTTTTATTTTATTTTGATCTTTTTTCGATAATCTGTTTCAGTGTAAATATGTGGTCTTGTGTACTTCTTGCTGGTCTAAATCCACTTTGCGATTCCGATAGTTGTGGTTCTATTACTTTCTTTATCCTATTATTAATGATGCCCTCATAAATTTTGACAGTTGTCTTCAGTATAGTAATTCCTCTGTAATTATTGCAATCCTTGTGATCTCCCTTTTTATAGGTTGGTGTAATAAACGATATTCCCCATTCGGCCGGAAATATTCTTCTTCCCATGCATTATTAATTATTTCTAGCAATATTGTTTTTCATTTCTTTATTTAATCATTTCAGACGTTATCTTATCGCTGCCTGAGACTTTCCCATTTTTCAATTTTCTTATAACTTCCTCCAACTCTTTCCATTCTATTTGTTCCCTATTTTCTGTTTCTTCCATATTTTGTTGTTCCAATTCTTCATAATTTGTATTATCTTTTTCTTCATTACCTCCCAATAGTTCTTCAAAGTATACTTTCCATCTTTCCATTATTGCTTTCTCTGTTGTTAGGATTTCTTGGTATTTGTTCAGGTTAGGTGCTCTTTCCTGAGTGATTTAAGAACTCTGTAGAATAGCTTTTGATTTTCTTTACTATTTTCTTTCATTTTATCTCCGAATTCTTTCCATGACTTTTCTTTTGCTTCTCTTACCAACTCTTCATATTGTTCTGATGTTTTTGTTTTGAGATATTTTTTCCATTCTTTCTTCTTCGCAATAATTTCTTCTTGGATATTACTATTTCACCAAGCTGTCTGTCTTGTACTGTGGTTTGCGTTGCACACTCCGCATACTTTGGTAGTCTCGTCCAGATTTGCATATTTTATATTTCTGTATCCTTTTTCGAATTTCTCATCAGTTATTTGTCGGCATTTGATCATAATTTCTTCATTTCTTAGTTTATATGTCCTTACTGATTTGTATTTTCTTATTGTTGGGTTTTCATCTTTTGGCAACCTTTCTTTGATTATTCCTACTAGTAGGTAATGATTACTGTATATTTTGGCTCCTATTTTGAGTCTTACGTTTTTCACATAAAATCAATCTTTGGCAAAAACATTGTTTTCTTCAAAAGTTCGGGAATTTTCACCCTATGTAGTACTTACTACATTTTGATATTGTAATCTTTTATGGCTGATTCAAAAGTAAGTAATGTTTGCTAATTGTTTATTTGTTATTTACAGATCTGTCGGAACTATGGCCACTCACCTCAAAAACTGCAAAGTGCAAAAAACCGGCATTCCAAGGCGTATACGCCCAACGACCAATACCAACCCTTACCAAAATTCAAAATACATTTCGAGCGAGTGCAGGATCTGCAAGAATCGCATAATCTGTCTGAAAAGCAAACCTACAATATACTGCACCAAATGTCAAACGTCAAAACAAACATCTGTCAGCAAACGCCCGTCCAGTGTAGCAGTGGACAAATGCATATGCATTCTATGCAAGAAGCAGATTGATTTTGATGCTCGCAGGCAACATCAAAAGGAGTGCAAGTACTCCAAGCCACAAGTTGTAGTAGAACGTTTAGATGCCGAAAACGTTGACGAATATACTGATCAGTTGAATCAAAGCTTCAGTTCTAGTAACAGCGATCTGGACGGCTCCTTCGAAGGGTCGCCTCAAAAAAATCGGAGCGACTCGAGCGACGATAACCGCCCTAGGAAACGTCACAGGCCGTCTAAACTAAAAAAACTTGATATGGAAAATGATTTGACGGCTGAAGAGCCCATCCCATTCGACGGAACCTATCAGTGTCGCCTCTGTTTTCACAAGAGCACCGATCGCGACTCTTTTCACGAACACATTAAAATTCACAGGCACATCTCGACCGCCTACCAATGCATGGAATGCGGGGAATGTTTCGTCGTTAAACCCTCGTTAATAAAGCACCTCTTACACTATCATAACATATGCGATTACGAAAACTATTTCCTAGAAAATGATTGTTTCGATCAGAGCGCTGTGACAGAACTGGCAAAGGTTGTTAAAGCGCCATATCTGGCGAATAACGTCAAGGAGAATCAATGTAAAGTCTGCATGGAAGAATTTCATTCGTCGGATGAGCATGATAAACACTTTAGGATACATGGCATGGCGTTTTTGATGCGAAATTCGATTTAAATTGGAAGTATGTTATTTAAATGCTCGCCAAAAAAAAAATTAGATGTGTGAATTAATTTTGGGGGATTTTTCTGTAAAATTATCGCTTTATTGTAAAAATATGGTTACAAATTGATCCAATGAATGGAAGCGTAAGCCGTACGTCACCGATCGGAACAAGTGATAATCAGAAGGAGCAATATCTGGTGAGTACGACGGGTGAGGTAGGACATCTCATCCAAGCGCTTCTAGCGCGTTATCATGTTGAACAATCACTTTGTCGTGTCTTTTGGCATATTGCAGTCGTTTCTCCTTCAACGCTCGGCTCAATTGCATCAATTGTTGTCGATAACGTTCCCTAGTAATAGTTTCGTTGGGTTAGAACAGCTCATAATACACTACATCCCGCTGATCTTACCAGATACGCAGTATAAGCTTCGAGCCATGAATATTCGGCTTTGGCGAGGATGTTGATGGTTCACCGGGCTTCACCCATGATTTCTTGCGCTTTCGATTATCGTAGCGTATCCATTTTTCATCACTAGTTACGGATACGATGCAAAAAACCTTTCCGATTGTACCTTTCCGACTGTACCGTTAAAGTAGTTGTTCACAGGTGAAAAATCGCGTTTTAACATCTCGGTTTCAATTCGTACGGCACCCAATTTCCTTGCTTTTGAATGATTCCCAGTGCTTGTAAGCGTTTGGAAATGGTTGTGTGATCAACTCCTAATGATTCTGCAAGTTCTTTTTTCATTTGACAGGTGTCTTCTTCGAGTAATACCTCCAATTCTTCATCTTTAAACTTTTTCGGCTGGCTTGGACGTTCTTTATTATTAATTTATTATCACTTTTAAAGCGTCGAAACCAGTACTCACATGTTTTTATCGATGGAATATAATCACCATAGGTTTCCGACAGCAGCGCCCGTCTTCGAATTAAACAGGAAACGTAACGTTTCCCGGAAATGGTGTTTTGTTGGCTCCTAATTCGACATATTTAATGCTCAAAAAAATATGTTATTTACACTTCAGCAAAATAACATATATTAAATGCGATATAATACACGTTACGCCCTCTCTTAGATACCCTCAAAATTAAATCACACTCCTTATAATAACAATACTTGCGGGCCTCCTTTTTGCGTGCTTGTAATTTCGAAACGGCTGATGATAATGAGCTTTTCTTATTTTAAAAGCTCGTTTTTTTCTAGGTTTTAATAGATGAAATCCGTGGGTTCCTACTAAAATTTAAAGTATTATACAAAGCGAAAAATGAATTAACAAAAACCTCATTTTCATATTTATTTAATGATATATAACTGTTGAGTTAGTATGGTAGTTATGAGACTAGCCATAAATTCGATAAATTGTGAGCTGTAGTCGGAAATTTTACATGGCATTGTGAGTACCCAGGCGACCTACACAGTCGAGCTCAAATAGAAAACTCTAAAACTGTATTGTTTTTAGTTAGAACGATTTTTGTTGTTAAAAGCGTGGTCAATTAGCGAAAGATTCGTAAATTGCAAGTCACAAAGAAACTTACAATGTTGTTGACAGACCGCGATAAGGCCGCCCTCGCTCTTCGCGAACAAAATAATTTATTAGAGCCATGCGCCAAATTACAGAAGATTTATTAAACATTCATTAACGGAAAAATTATATATAATAATGCCGGGTAAGGTTAAGATAACGCTGGGTAGAAGAAGATATTATCAGTTATCAAAGCCGAAGATTGGCCGTCCGGTACCCGGGATTAGACTGTAGGGTATTCGCGAAGAAAAGGCTTCTCAAACCAGACACCCAACATTAAAACCCCCCAAAAAAATGTTTCGCCCTTGTAAATGTCGAAATTCCGTTTCATTATCGCTAAGTAGTTTAAACGTTATATATAGGGTTTTAAAGCATTTTTGATGCAGTTTTTAAATGAATATTTTTAAACTTTTTTGCCTTTATTACAATATTTATGTTAATTACAGATACTCTCTATAACGGTCAAAAATTTCACTATTTTTTTTTATAGACATAGCACACGTGATACAGGGAAATCCCTAAGGCGTTACAGGGGCGACGCGTGTGCGGAAAAAGCAAAAAAACTTCATCCAACAAGTATTCTACGATTTCTTTTATTAAAATCTACAAAAACAGGGTTTCATAATAAGTAAGCATTAAGGGTGGTTTAAAAATGCAGTATATCGGTTGTTTTTTGGCGAGTGGTTTCTTTAAAAACCTTTTCTCGACTGTATAACGTCTAATTAGTTATTTTTTTTATTTCGAATGTAGAAGTTGTTGATTTTGAAGTTTATTCTTGTTTAGTGAAATCTCTTAGAAATCTTATTATTTTTTAACGTAGCATGCATATTTGCTCTGTGTGTTTCATAAAAATGTTTCTTTTTTTGAAATGAATTTACTCAACTTGATATATGATCTACTTGCCGTAACATTCATAAAAATTGGACTCGAAATTAGTAAGGAAAACTACGAATTCTATAAACTTTTAGTTTATATAATTAACATTAGTAAAAACTTAAGTTAGAATTTTTTTGTTAACTTAAAAGTTTCAAAATAAAATAAAAATTTTAATTCTAGTTTGTGGATTTTTTTCCCTTGCAAATTATAATATATCTAGTTGATAGCGTCCTACTCCTTCCCGTTTCCCATCCAGGCCTCTTTACCTACTTGCCAGATCTCAAATCCTGCGTAAACAATGGTTTTTGGTCCGTCCCGTTTAATTACAATAATTGTTAATCTCGCCAAATTTTGGTTTCTATAAACATCATGTGTGCGCTATTTTGCTTATAATGTAGTAAAGTCATGTCATTGTCATGTTAAATTTTTATAGCAAATTAAATTATATACTAAAATTTTATATAATGACGAAAATAAAATTACTATAGCTGAAAGAACAAAATACGTCAACAACCCCAGCATATCAAAAGTGTCAGACACTGTACGAGGAAATGTTCACGGGTAACTCTAGTGTGTAAAACCCCGGGGCAGCTCAGAAGCTCTTCTCTGAGAGCAATACTAGCTATTGGAGATCCATACATGTAACGAACAACCAGAATGAAGGACGGAGCGTGGTTGGGTCTGATCTGAGTTCGCCTAGTGATGTCCAATACTCTGTGGACATTGCAATTTTTTGTTATGGAAGATTTTCGCCATATAAATAGTTTCTTTTGTTTTCGCACTTATAAAAATTGTTGCGCAATATTTTAAAACATGAGAAATCAAGAACCTATACTAAAAACTACTTACCAGATTCTTTGTAAACTCAGCTGGGTAAAGTGCCTAAACAAATAAAAGCCGAAAATATAAAAAGAAGCAACTATCGCCTTATTTTCTCTTAGAGAGTCTATCCTCGTCTTAACCTAAAAAAAAGAAGGACTGATGAAAAGCAATTACTAGTGGAAAGAAAACGCCAAAACTGTCGTACGTCAGTGTCAGCACGAATTACTAGTGTCAGCTGATTTTTTGTCAGGTGACTACAAAATATTCTAATTTTACAATACACTAACACTATAATTCCAGACAAAAATGGCTTTACACAGTGCTATTAAGGGAAAATTAATATCTGTAATAGGCGATGAGGTGAGCGACAGGTATTTTTCACCTTATTTCAAATTTGTTTATATCCTTATTTGTAGGACACTTGTGTAGGGTTCCTGTTGGGAGGTGTTGGTGAAATTAACAAGAACAGACACCCTAACTTTATGGTAGTAGATAAAAGTAAGTGGATTTTTCTGTAATCGAAAGTTGATATCTTTTTAGTGTTTTTGTTGCTGTTCAGTCCGATAAGTACCAAATAATCTACTAAAAGGATGGGTGTGGTCATTTAAGTCTGCTTCGAGCTGCTCTGATTCCTCAAAGTATTTAAATTTTAAATAAGGCAGGAAAATTTTTAATATTTACTTTCTTCCGACACCTGGTTGTAAATGTAATAAATAAAACAAAACCATACTTGTTTGTTAAATGTGCTGAAATCGATTGATTTTTTTTTCTTAAAAGAGGAAAATATAAAGGTATGAACTTTATTTTGCACCTACTTCCTTTTTTAAAAAGGTGTTCTTGAATTGAAATAGGCCAAAGTACATAAAAAAAGCTTTATAAAAAGCAGTAAACGCATACTTTACATTAAACTATAACCTAATATTACAAGTTCTACCTATATCTTTTAAAATTTTTTGTTTTCAATACATACTAGGAGGATTTATATAAGTAACGAGCACTAATTTCTAACTGAAACCCCTTAACACCAAGGGCTTTTTGTGTCGCATTCACAATATATTTTATTATAACTTTATATTTTGTCTTTTAGATACTGCCGTAAGTGAAATTGAAGATTGTTTCAAACGTTTTATTAAGCGTGATGACATTGACATCATCTTGATCAACCAAAACATAGCTGAAATTATAAGACATGTAGTGGACAGCCATAACAGCCCCATACCTGCAATTTTAGAGATTCCTTCTAAAGATCACCCATATGATTCATCAAAAGATTCGATCTTAAGAAGAGCAAGGGTAAGTGTTTCATGTTTTGATTCTTAGAATTTTAAACTTCTATAAATAACAAATGATTTTTTTAGGGTATGTTTAACCCCGAAGACGTCTAGTGGCAAGCTGAGCCAGCATTCAAGTTATATATTTTCTAGATTGAAATATCAGTGTTGTTGTATTGTATATAGATTACATTCCGTATTAAATTCAGTATATTATTGATGATTATTTAAAATTATAAATTGTACTGTATCCTAATTAAAACATAGAAAATAATCATTACCTTTTATTTTGAGGCAATACACAATTTTCTCACGATTAAATACCTTAAAATGGTTTGTACACATTCCCAGAAGTATTAATATATGAAATACAGGTATAATTAAATCAATTTGAATTGTAAGCGTATATGATTTCTAGAATTCAGGATTAAGCTAGGTATAACCGTAGCATCCTTTCAATTCTTACGCGTGTTTGGTTGCATAAGTTTATATTTATACTCTCATAACCTACATTTTATGGCTGCAGATTTCACGTGCATTTAAATTAAACTAAATAGTTTATTAACATAAAATGGAATTATAATTGAATTAATAGGAATAAAAGCAACTTAAGATACGATCCATTGGATTTCAACGCCTTTCAGAAATATTTTAATAAGGTACGTACGATGTTAATATTTATGAAGTTGTTTATTCTTCAGCAATATTGTTTATAAATGTGTTTATTTAATTAATTAGAATTATTTCATTATAATAACGAAGGAAATAACGGAAAATAACCGCTTTCTATAATTTTTTTCGAAGTGATTAGGAAATGTTCTATTGACCAACCACTTTCCCATACTGGCCCTGTGTTAAGTTTAACTTATAATTTTTCCTGAACAAGATACATGTTAAAATTATTAAACTACGTTCTTTAATACTTTATTTTTGTGTAAATTTAAGAAAGATTCTGGTATGTATTTAAAATATTTGTATTTACAATAGGCCCTTTGATAAATCTCGATTTGATTTATGTTTCTTCTTTTCTCTTATAGTTTTAAATAGTAAAATAAAATGCCAACAAAGTCTCTGGAACTCAAAAGCCCCACAGAGGACCACCTGATTTCAGCAACACAAACTCCAACAGTTGAAGATGTTGGCGAGGAAAAAATTAAGATGAAGAAACACATGGGGCTTTTGGAGGGTGTTGCTATTATTTTAGGAATAATATTTGGTTCTGGTAAGTATTGTTTTGTGGACTTTAAGAAACATATTTCTAACACTCCATAGATATTTTTTAACAGGCGAAGAGGAAGCCAATAATCGAACGTATTTAATTTGGAATTGTGATTTTTTTTAAAGTATATTGGTATTAAATAATATCAAAATTGGAAAAGCTTTATTGTTTTCATTTATTTTAATGAATTTTTAGGTATTTTCATTTCACCAAGGGGTGTAATCCAGGAAGTGGACTCAGTAGGCTTCTCCTTGGTACTATGGGTACTCTGTGGTGTTCTATCCATGGTAGGCGCCCTCTGTTACGCAGAATTAGGAACTTGTATACCCAAATCGGGTGGAGACTATACTTACATCAATGAAGCTTATGGATCTTTACCTTCATTTTTATATTTATGGGCAGCCAATGTAATATTTGTGTAAGAAATATATACTTATATGTGTCTTTGGCAAAAAAATAATCTCTTGTGTTTTATATTTTAGTTGAGTTTAAGCAGGTGTTGCTAAATTTTTGGGTTGTAAAGCTAAATATTTTTTTTAAATTTTGAAAAGCATATATTTAACTAACAGACCAATAAATTTTGGAATTTTCCAATTTAAAAGCATAAATTAGTATCGGTTGTAACAATAACTTTTAGACTTACAATATATAAGAACTTTGGTTATTCACCTTTAAATTTTATTTATTTAAAACCAAAAAATAATATTCTATATGGTTCAGAATTTAATTTCTTTTGAAATATGCTAACAAGAAGGTATGTTCTGTTCATTTTTTAAAATAATACTTATTTTAGCCCTACTACGAATTCAATTATGGGATTAACTTTTGCAAAATATGTAATTCAGCCATTTTTCCCTGAATGTGAGATGCCAGATTTGGGAGTTAGATTAGTTGCAGCAGCAGTTATTTGTAAGTATTATATTATTATTATGAATATTAGTGATTTTACCAATTTATGTAGTCCATATTTTATTGACACCAATTAGATTAATCCAGATCACTTTATACAGATACGTGGTGCAATCCAAAAATCTTCGGACTAATCTTTATAAATAAAGTATATGCATAACATTTTCACAGGTCACAATATGTAAAAGTTAAAGTAAAATTAATAAATAAATTAAAACTAGTCCACATGCAAAACACATTAAATTGCATTTATTTAAGAAGCATTAGGACAAATATTAAGCAAATAAATTTGCTTGTACACTACCGTCAGAACGTATTTGCTCACCTAGTTATTTCAGTCCAAAGTCCAACAAAAACCCAGATAATATACATATTTTTTAAATTTCAATGAATTATTATTTATTTTCACTTAATTTACAGTCTAGAAAATTAGAAAAATATGATTTTCTAGGATTTTTCTCGTCTATGTGACCTCCTTTGTTTTTAATTACCACTTTACAGTTTCGGCATTCTGCCCAGTAGTCTCTTCAAGTAAAAGTTCCCACAAGTGATTTTCTGATGTTGGATTGAGTTTTCCAGCACAGCTGTCCAAATAGTCCCACAGCAATTTGATGGGGTTCAAGTCGGGTGATTGTGGAGGCCAAGTCATCACTTCCAGGATGTCATCAGATTTCCATTTGTCCAAAAGTTCTCTAATTTATTTAGCAGAATGTTTAAGGTCGTTGTCATGCTGAAAAATAAATTTCCCCTGAAAAATATCTCTTCCTGAAGGAAGCATTTGAGTTAGCAAAATTTCTTGATACTGTTCTTTTCGCCTTCTATCCTAAAGATTTTTCCAACTTTACCGTTGCCAAACCATTACTGAACCTCCACCATGTTTTACTGTAGGCAACTGACAAGCTTCCAACATCCTCTCTCCAGTGACTGCCGCACGTAAACTCGTCGATTTGAACCGAAAATTTCGAATTTAGATTCGTCGCTCCAAAGGACGGAATTCCATTGTTCTGATGTCCAGTTTTTATGTTCCCGCGTTTACGTTTATTCATTTATCTAAGAAGTGGTTTCCTCACTGCAACTCTCTCGTGTAGTCCACCTTCTACTAACCTGTTCTTCACAGTTGTCACGCTGATGGGGATGGGCCGCTCCAGGTTTACTTGAACAGTGATTTCTGGTGCGGTTAGGCGGCGATTACGTCTGCTGGACATTGTTATAGCTCTGTCTTCAGCGGGAGTCGTTTATCGAGGCCTTCCTGAACGTTTTTGGTTGAGAATTCCATGTCTCGCAGAAAATTTTTTTACGATGTAGTCGAGTGACCATTTGATGTCTCGCAATTATCAGAGCCCGATTTTCAACGGAAACTTCTTTTGTTTTTGGCATTTTCACAAAACAATTGCGCCTGTATCAGTGACAAAGTACCGTTTGCGGTTATTTTCCAAAAGGGCAATGGTATTTATAGTATAGTTTTTATCATAAAATGTCACTAGGAATTTCCATAATCCCTAGAAACTTGAAATGAGTTCTTACTTCAACTGGATTTCTCAGAAATCGCCTCAAAACGATTATCATGCAAAACTTGGAAATTTGTTCTAATTGGTTTTTAATTTGTGATTTCACCAAAAAGGCTTATCTAAACAATTTTATGATGGACACTTATTAAGAACAATTAAATTTACCTAATATAATAAAAGGGTTTAATTAGGTAATAAATTTTGGCAGTTACATTGAAATTTCTAGGTGGGCAAATACTTTCTGATGGTAGTGTATATAGACAGTCGAGCATCAATCAACTACCCTGCAAGTCTGCCTTTCTAGAACTAGTTAGGTTTAATGTTTGCATTTGTGCTGTGTTTATGAGTAATTTATTAGAAAGAAACCAATTATCCACTTCAGACCCTCAAATCCAATTGCATAAAATTATCAGAGATGTCAATTGCTGCATCATCTGCAAGTAGTTGTTTTAAATTCCTAGAGGTGGTTGATGATCTGCTTCGACCTTATCTTTATTGACCAAACTAGTGGGATGTTTAAAATTTAAATGTTCCTGTTAATATGAAGTACTAGCTTTGTTTCCTAAATCTCGCGTGATTTTTACGCTACACAATCCACATACTGTTTTTGATTGATCTTCTTCATTAAGTAAAGAGTAGTTCCATACTTCGCTCATTTTCTAAAGCTCAATAATCGTTAAAAGGACCTTCTACCATAAAAAATATCAGATAAGATTTTTATTTCGCTCAGGATTTTATTGGATTACCGCTAAATACAAAGCTTCACACAAAGCAACCAAACACTTAGTTACCTAATCGCCAATTTATCGCATCTTAACAATATTGCCCAATCATAAAAATCACTTAAAATTGGCAGTGTTGGCAGACAATGTACCCGGTTTTGCCAGATTCTACGTAGCCGGGTACCCGGTTTTGCCGGATCCTACGTAGCCGGGTACCCGGTTTTGCCGAATCCTAAAAAGCGCTACCCGTTACATCTTTAGTTATTATTCTTTATTATCTCCCAGGAAGCCTTACTCTTGTTTTTGGATTTAGCGATATTATTGCGATAATACTTTCCAAAATCCCTAGGCATATTTTGTATAACAAGATAGTGATACTCACTTACAACTTAGAGTAATTTTATAATTTTTTGTCAAAAATAGGTTTCCTGTCGTTTTTAAACGGATACAATGTAAAAGCAACAGTAAAATTGCAGAATTTTTTCATGTTCTGTAAAATAGCCGCTTTAGTTTTAATAGTACTCATTGGAGTTGTATGGATGTCACTAGGTAACATAGAGAATTTTTCCAATGCTTTTGAACACACCACACATAATCCTGGAAAAATTGCAAAAGCGTTTTATAGTGGAATTTTTTCTTATTCTGGATGGTAAGTAATCAAGCAAGTCTAAGGTTTTATCAATATTTCTTCATATACAGTCGGTCAAGTATGAACGCGTCGCGCATTGCCACTGGCTACATGTTTTACTTTGATGTTTGGAGTCGTTATCCTCTTGAAGAATCCACTCCTCATTTTTATCGACAAACCACCGTTTGGCAGTCGGTACTAATACCTTCTTGTAAATATGGAGCATTTTTTGAGCAGTCAAATTGTAAGTAAAGATGAAAATTCTCCCAAAAAGCTTTTTCCTAAAGACATCTCCAAACATGGACCTTCACTGGGTGTTTCACGGTATGCTGAACTAATTGGTTAGTTCAGACTCGTTGGGAGATTAATTTTTTCATTATTGTCCGACACTTTTCCTCTCGAGCCACCTTCTGGTAGCCCATCAATATTTTTAACTAAGAGTATCGTTTCGCCCACTTGCTAACGAATGGTTGGACTTGCCCATATACTTAACAGCCGCTGTGGGCGTCATTTTCGGACCTTTTGGATGATCCCGTAAGAACACGGCCACGAAGCGCGAAGCGTATGCAGCATTCATGTTTGACCATAAATAAGGTTAGAAATGAATATATTTGAATTGTCTGCAGGGGTGGCAACAATACCCACAAAAAAAAGGAATTTCTTTTACCGACTGCATGTGCAGGGCGACACGTTTTTACTTGGCGGACTGTATAAGGTATACCTGTCTAAATTACAATTCATTTTTAGGAACTATTTAAACTTTATGACTGAGGAACTTAAAAATCCATTTGTGTGAGTATAAAGGAAGCTTTCACGGCCTTTGCTGGATAAGAAATCACGGTTCTTGGACTTATACCGTGTTAATTTGGAATTACTTTCCGACGTTTCGTCGGTGATTCCACGAGGCATCTTCTAGAATCTTCGAAATTAGAACACCAAATAATTTCAGTGTTCTAATCTCAAAGAGTAAAGATCCTTGAAGATATCTCGTGCAATGGTAGACGAAACGTCGGAAAACAATTCGAAACCTACACTTTCTAATCCCAAGGACCACTATTTTTTCTACATATCCGTATGTTTGAAAAAAAAAACATTTTTTTTTAGAAATCTTCCCAGAGCTATTTACATTTCTCTGCCATTGGTTACAACTATTTATGTCTTAGCTAATATGGCATATATGTCGGTTTTGACACCTGATGCGATAGCATCTACTGATGCGGTTGTTGTGGTAAGTTTTTCGGTACTAACTCACTTAAAATAACGCTATAGACTATGCAATTCTTGAAAATTGATATCTGGGTTTTAATAACAATGAAGTAGCTGCAGTGGTGTTATGTGATTTATCCATGACATTTATTATCTCAATCGTAGAGTAGTGCTGCAAAATAAAGGCCTATAGGCGGCTACAAAATTGGCACAATAGCCCTGCTGATAACATCAGTAGGAGCCTAATTAGTTAATTGTTTTTATTTATTTTTTTATTTCAATTATCATTTATTTCGTTTAATAGGTCTTTAATTTCAAGTTCTTTGACTTTCTATACATTTTTTAATATCTACTTGTTTTATTATTGCTGGGCAACAAGTTACTTTTGTCGATTTTTTATTATTTATTTTTGTACAAATCAAATGAAATCAAATTTATTTAGAACAAGAAAAAAAAATATACAAAACAAAACAAAAGTAATAATAAAAACTAAAATAATCATAATAGTATCCTTACTAATCTAAAAAAATATATAATCTAATTCATAATAATCTAGTTTGTACCAATATTCAATAATTCAAATACTTGTTTCCACCCCCTCAATGAGATAACTCGTGTGGAGAGGGCGTCAGTCTCGAGCCAAAAAATAAAAAAGGAAGAGTTCTCTAGTTCAATTTTTTGTCGTTTTTCTTTAAATACAGTTTTTGTTTAGGCTGTAAATATTTACATGAAAAACTTTTATGCCATCAGTACTATCAAAAAATCTACTAACGTTAAGGTAATAGTTTAATAATGATAGTTTAGTGTATTCATAATAGTTTACAATATCATAATAGTTTACAAAATTAATTTACAACATACTAGAGTAATTTAATGTCAGAATTTTGTACTGCACCTAGGTGAATAACACCTGTATGTATTAGATATAATTTAAAAAGAAAAAAAGAAACAACACGTAAAAATCATTTAAATTGTATAAAAATACAATAATTAAAGAGTACCTACAACATGTACATAAACATCATTACACTTTCACAAAATAATCCTATTAACTAATGGAAATTCAGAACATCTGTTTGAATTTAGCCAAATTTTTACAAGTAAATACCCTGCGTGCACTGTTAAACGTATACAGTCTTGTTAAGGACCTAATTTCAAGAGGGAGCAGGTTATACATCCTGGGAGCCAAATAAGAAAAAGATCTAAGTTTCTTTGATTTTATAGGCATTTCTAAGTGTCTACACGACCATACATCTGGTACCATGAACATGATTTACAAATTGTTTTAATTTGTAAATTTTATGAACATAAGAGCAAGTTGTGAGACAGTACAAAGTACGCACATCCTCAGAGTATAATAGGTCGGTAGGAAAAAGTTTATTTTTTCGAAATATTATTTTGACAAGGTAATTTTGTGCCACCTTCAAGGGATATATGGAATTCTGGTAAATACTACCCCACACAACCAAACTGTACTTTAACAAAGATTCCACGAGAGCCCCATACACACTGATTAGAAGGAGGATATAGAACTTATGAATCAACCCCTTTATGTTCCTCACCAGTCTGAGAACTCTAAGATGATCCAAAAAAGTATGAGTTTTAATTGTTCGATTAAGCAGATTATTTAAGAGATTAAAAACATCCATAACTAGTACTTTTCCTAACTTATAATTTATTCAAATCAAATTTTTTTGGACCAAAAAAAGAAATAATGCAAAACAAAAGCAATAATAAAATAAAATATAACAAAATAATCACAAAACCATCCTTAATAATCTAAAAATCTAAGAAAAAAATATACCATCCAATCCAATAATCTAATTTCTACCTCAGTGACCACAGCCCACAACACCATATTCAATGATGGACTGGACCAGCACCAAAAACCCTTTGATGGTCCAAGCGAAGAGTCGACTTTACCTGAACGAATTTGTTTAATTAATTTTCTTATTCACCATCGCAGGTGCCTATCCACCACAATACCTAGATATTTGGTTGTGACCCCCCTCTTAAGTGGTTCACAAGAGCAGGCAACAGACCACACCGAGTCTCGTGAATGAGCTGGTGGCCACCATCCTTCACCCCGACAACAGTGAGAGTGAAGGACAATGCTACAGTTTTGCTAATATTAACACCAAGGACGTCGAGATCAACAGGATAAGCATTAAAATTACACATTTTAGTATTTATCCTGTCTGTTTAACTCCTTTAAATCGTAATTTAGTAGACCTAATTGTTTTTACCACTTCTCTATTATAATATTGCAACTTTTGACTTTGATGCGTTTTCTATTAAAATTATGTAATGCCTCACCTTAAATGTTATATTTCTAGACGTTTGGGAATGCCGTACTTGGCAAATACAGCTGGATTCTACCGATAATGGTGGCTATCTCAGCTTTCGGTGGCCTTAGTGTACATATTATGTCAGCTTCGAGAATGTTATACGTGGGAGCCAGGAATGGCCAATTTCCTGCTATGTTTTCACATTTGAATATTAGGCGATTAACGCCGGTTCCCAGTTTATTTTTCTTGGTAAGAATACAGAAATAATTAAGAACTCTAGGAAACATACGAGGGGCGTCCAATAACTAACTAGATAAACAGCAATAGTGGGAAAATACAAATATTTTTAAATGAAACCTTCTTAGGGTCAAGTTGGCAACCTTGGTGACGGCTTCAATCAGCCGTTGGAAAAAAAACTGTAAACATAATCTAATTTATTCATTTCAAAATATAGGCTCCACTCGAAACGTGTACGTTCAGTGATAAGATTTTTGTTATACGAAATTTACTCGAGAACATTAAAACAGTATGGTGAAAAGTGAGTAAGCCGCGGAAACGTGTGTATGTGGATTGATTAGTTTAAGGTATTTCTTACGAGACGACAGAGTGTTAGGGAAAGACTCGAAATAATTTGGTTTTCAGAGTAAAATGAATGTGGCAACGTAGCTTCTCGCTCGCGTCCCGCCGCACGCAATCACGTGTTATTTATACTTTTACATGATACACAATAAAAATTATGTATACACCTTGATACTTTTACATGATACACAATAAAAATTATGTATAATTAATTAAAACGATACTTTAGATTATTTATTAAAAATATATCAATTATAAAATATTGATAACTGAATAAATGCGCGTGCGAGGCGTGCGTTTATACTAGTATCTTTTAAAAGAAAGTCCGATCAGTGCAATGCATATATCTGATTCAAAATTTGAAAGAACGCCCGCGTCCGCGCACGCAGTCTTCTTCAAGCTACGTTGCCACTGCGAAAATTCACTTCATAAGATACATGAAAAAGTAATATTTATCTAATATTTTTGCAACAACTACAAGGTAAACTGTCTGCATATTTTAGGAAACGAAAGCAAAGTAATTTTTTTATGTATATATTTTTTTCTGACTTTTGACTTTTTAATATACATACGACAACAAAAATTGTAAAAAACGCATGCTTTTGATCGAAGAAAAAGTATGGATTCCTATCTCTCATATGTTAAATATCTGAAACATTTACAATTAATTATGGCAATATGGCGTGGTAAACCATCTTTATCTTGAAGCAGTGAATGCTTGATGCTAAAATCTATTATTTCTCAAAAAAAAACTAATTTTAACAGTTACTCATAAGAAATACAAACATTACACACATAATAATTCAGGCAGAAGACGTGTCACCTATCCTCATCGCTCGGAAAGACCAGTTGAAATTTCGACTTACAAAAATTGCGACAGTAGCTGAAATGTGTAACGTCAGTACTGGAACCGTGCATCCCATCATTCATGATAACCTGACAGCTGAGTCAGGACCATCAAGACAACCGAATTCGCATTTGTTCTGAATTCAAACGACGGCTTTTAACGGCAGGTTCTAGATCATATAATAACCTGTGAATTCATCATTTTTAACCCGACTCCCAACAGCAAAGTCTTAAATGGAAATATCCGAATTCTCTCGCAAAGTAAAAATTCGAAACCTACGCGTTTGCGAGTAAAGTGATGTTAACGGTGAACGGTGTTGTGGGACTTTCAAGGCCCAATTTATCGTGATTATTTAGAATACCAACGAACTGTGAATAGTGAGTACTATTCAAATATGCTTCAACAGAAAGTAAAACCTGCGATAAGAAGAAAACGCCAAGGTTCTCTCTCTCTCAAAGGGTGTGATTCTGCTGCATTGTGGGGTATTGCCACACCCACCTTATAGTCCCCGATCTCGTACCGTCCGATTTTTATCTGGTCGGCCCGCTTGAAGCATTTTTACGTGGTACCAAGTTCGAAGACAACGAACAGGTCAAAAAAAGCTACACTATAGAAATTCGGAAGCTCACAGAACGATCGGAAAAGTGCCTAAATGTTGATGGAAACCACGTTGAAAAGTAGATTTCATTGTCATTGAATAAACCATTTTTAGTGTTCCGTACGGAACACTTATAAGATCACTTCGATGACTGTCTGTCCGTCTGTCACACCCGATTTTCTCCAAAACTATTTGACAAAGAAAGAAAGGGTTAGTTTTAGGGGGTGACATTGGAAGCGAAAAAAAAATTACGGTCATCAAGTGGGGTATCAAATGAGAGCTTGTGAAAACACGAGTTCAAAAATATATATAATGTAATACGTGCGAACACTTTTCTTTATATTATTTTTAAAAAATTGCGGTCCCCACCCTTATCTTGAAAAGTACTGATCAAAAAATTTTGAAAAAATTCTGGAATATTTTCCACGGGGTTTAGATTGAACGAAAATTATTACGAGTGCAATACCTTTAATAATTTATATTAAAAAAAAAAATCAAGGTCTTCAGTTTTCAACAAAGATCGGAAACAAACTTTGTTGAACACTCATTTGAGGTGTATTTTGTGAAGTCATTGATCATTTTATACCTCTGAAAACAAAAATTTTTATTTTAAAAGCAATCAACCTACGGAACACTAATTGTGAAAGTCCAACTTGCCCCTGGCTGGTTATTTGTTCACAACCACTTGTCTTGTTAAATATTGAACTTCCCTCGTCTAAAGTGCTTCACACTACTGAGTCTGCAGGATGTTAAAGTAATTTTGATTCTTTTTTTTAGAATGCCCTGTCTCTAATTATGTTGTGTTCCAGTGACATACAATTATTAATTCAATATTGTACGATAGTAGAAACGTTTTTTATTACTTTATCAGTATCAGGCGTATTATATCTTAGGTAAATTAATAATAGATTTATTTTGCATGTATTTTTACGATTTCTCGTTTTATCTTATTACATAAGAAGTTGTTTGATTTGCAGCTGCATCAGCCCCAGTAATGTGATTTTACTGTCGTTGATGGCAGGGTGCAACAGTATCATACAGTCAAATTTCAAATTCAGGAGCATCTAAGAAAAAAAACTTCTTTTCTAGGTGGAAATATCCGAAAATGGAACGCCCCATTAAAGTGCCGATTCTAGTTCCAATTGTATTTGTATTATTATGTATCTTCCTCTTAATTTTACCGATAATCGAATCTCCCCTAGTCCTTTTAGGTGGTATTCTTATTACCATGAGCGGAATACCAGTGTATTATCTAGGAATTATGCAAGAGAAAAAGTCTGAGACGCTTAAAGGCTTTATGAGTAAGTTTTCTTTCATTTATCTTTACGTTTTAATGGTCTTATAGCGGTGGTTCCCAACCTTTTTTAATCGCGACCCATTTTAGATTTTTTTAAAAATGTTCGCGACCCCCCTCCTTCTCATCCGCCGTATTGGATCAATAAAACAAAAAATAAAGGGTTTGAAAAAATATCTTTTAGGACTTAACAGTGATATTTTTTATAAAGTATTAATTATTATGTATTGATGATTAATGTGATGATTGAGTTTGCATCTGCTGGGTTATAATTTTTGGTTGAGTTTTTGTCAAGGCCAATCTCATGCCATCTTGAACATCCAGCTTATTTCTAGCTTTTGTCTTGATCTGCAGAAGAGTTGAATATCCACTTTTGCAGACATAAGTAGAAGCAAATGGCACTAATATTCTCATCTCGACGGAACGTCAAGCTGTCCGTCTCGAAACTTCTCTCTTTTACACGTGTCTTCGAGAGGCAACGGAGTGTCGCGATCGCTGGTTAGCTTGCCCCAGTCGGATTTCGCTAGATATAAGGAGAGGTGCGTGCGCCAGCCGTTCACTGATTACGTCGCATATCTTGTGTGTTGCCAAGCATAAATAAATTATTACCATTTTAACACCTACCTTTAAATTTTAATTTTGGTTTTTAAAATTAATAACCGGCGACCTCCCAAAAAAGCCAAGGCGACCCCCTTATGGGTCGCGACCCATCGGTTGGGAACCAATGTCTTATAGAACAGATTATTTCAGAATTATAACAAGAAATTAGTTAAAGAGTTTCATAAGTCGTTCAACTCTAAATTTGTTTTTATATCGTTAACATGTTTTCTTTCAGTTTTGTTTGCATTTCTTTCTTCAATAAAAATATTTAGTAGGGTATTTTTTTGTAATTTTAATGTAAATAGTGAAGTTATTAATTTGAGGTCTAGTTAGTCATCGCCCCTGATGGTTACTCAAACGCGCGTCGAGCGCAAAAATATAGTATTTGGCGTAGTGTTGATAGCTGTTATAGTATTGTTTACCAACTGAGAATTACTTGTGTTAATTAAATATTGCTATGATTGATAGTGTGCTGCCGAGATGTTAACGGCTTTTGTTTATTTTACCTTCAAATTTCGTTTTACTGTTAGACTTATCTGATATATTTGATATTATCTTATGAGAAAATAAACGAATTTGAGAATTTGTGGCATCGCATCATGTAAGTTAGGACTAATAATCAATAAAAACTTATGTTAAGTTAGCAGATTCACTTCACTATCAACACGGATGTCCCAAAGCTCTATACTGTCTCCTCTCCCTTGTTTACATTAATGATCTATTGGAAATGACCAGGAATTATATAGAGAACCTCATCCTTTTGGATTGATTTTCCCACCGAATACAACTTGCAACGGGTCAAGACCAACGTGAATCGTTTTTTCCGCACACGAGTGTCGCTTTTCGAGCGAGTTTTCTTGCAGCATTCGTGCTGCCCATAAAGATATTAGAATAGCGGAGGTAAGTTCTCGCGAGAAGCGTGGCGCTCATAGAAAGAGAAAGAAATAATATAAGAGTCATTCCATCTCTCTTACTAGGCGCCGGAATTCAGCGCTCAAGCACAGAGTAAGAGAGACAGACTTGTCTCATATTATTTCCTTTTCTTTTTAACGACTATACGCTTTCGCTTACAGCAGGCTATATACTTTCTCTCCTCTATTCTAATATCTCTAGGCTTACCAAGTCGCTGATGAGACGCGCCCCGCGCCGCGCACTAGCTCATTACGTCGCGTGCAGGTGGCTTGTGCGTATCGTCTCGTGACTCCCCTAGGAAAGCCCCGCGACGCTCCAGGGCATCGCCACGCACAGTTGGGGAACCCCTGGTCTAGACAAATACAATAGAGATATTGCAACGCTTATTTTGGTAGGCTTTATCTTTATTTGAAGCTTGCGCCCACCGTTTGGAGCTTGCGCAGTAGTAAAGGGAAGAAATTAAATTTAAGGACTCAACTGTTATCGTTATATGAAGCATGCGCCCACCATTCGGAGCCTGCGCAGTATTGAAACAAAATAAGAGAATCCTTTATTAAGGATGATTTCTCTTATTTAGGAACTTATAAGAGAAATTTGAATTGCGTTATTCTTATCGCTTTTTTTCCTACTTAGGTATACAAACCATTAAGAAAATACAGTAAAATTGAAATGATAATCTTTTATTGCAAATAACACTGACAACAGTTAATTAGTGTTCAGATTATGTTGCGATTTTGCCATCTTTGGCACAATGCCATTACAGTGTGTAGTGCTAATTTCAAATGAAATTTTATTTACCGCACATTTCTATTACCTTGGAAATATTGAAGGAAGTAGTATAGAAACCTGCTAGACACAATTTTAATTTAGAAACTTGTGTTGACCTATCAAATACTAATAAATGGTGTGCTTAACTATGAAATGAATGAAAAAATTCCTAAGTTTATAGAAGATGAATACAAACATAACCGTGCAATTCCTTCGCATTAATACTGCGCATGCTTGAGATAACGGTAAGGGCATAGACATGAAAAAATAAGCGTTGCAAAATCTCTCTAATATTAAAATACATTGAACGATTTAATTTAAGATCATTTATAGCACTATATTAAGGTGTTTTTAGGTTATGATATATATTTTAACATAGACATAGAGGATGGACTGGGGATTAACCTCACAAAATTGACCACTCTCTAGAAAGAGATAATGCGACTGTGCGGCCAATACCTGTCTCTTTTCTGTAGGCCTATAATAAGCAAGGCGCAGTACCCCAAGACGGAATTCAAGGCGAGAAAAGCCCCCACGCGATTTTAGTTTAAATAGAACACTTAGAAACATTATTTTCAAGAGCGCTGTAGCTTAGCGGCATTCTAGAAAGAGACAGCTATTGGCCGGTCATTCGGTTTGTCTATCTCACATTTTGCGTCCATATTTACTTCACAACAGGATACGGAACACTCAGTCCATCCTCTATGTCTATGTATTTTAATGATTTTCTTTCATCCAATATTTTTTCAAAAATAGCAAGTTAATAATTTTCAAATTTTATATTCATTGTAGAGAGTGCCACAGAACTGTGTCAAAAAATATTCATTTCTGCCCATGAGGATGAATAAAATGGTATTTTGAAGACTGCTTAGGAATCTCTAGAGAAAAAAGAAAAATTAATATGAATCTTCCACATTTTTGGGTGCTTGTCTCGTGTGTCCTATACAAATTTTGTATATTTTTTTATTTTTTAACTCCTTATCTTATTATTTGACCTGTTTTGATTGATCTTTGTTTTATAATTAACGACCGACTTACTTTTTTTTATAATTTCTATATTTTTAAAAAGTAAAACCCAAGGGTTGTGCCTTGCAGAAGTAAAAGGGAAACGTAGTTCGTAAGAGAAATTATAATATTTTTTAATACTTTTTTGGTGAAAAGCTATCGCATGATTTAAATAGAACAAAACATAATTCATCGGAAAATTCATGTATTAATGGATTGTTTTCTTAGGAAATGCTGTAGCAAATTACAGTAATTACCGGTTCTTCGATGCTTAATATTACTTCTTTTTTTACCTGATTGTGTTCAAGCTTCTTTTTTAGATGGTAGCATATAGTTTTTTTAAGTACTAAATACGTTATAAGTTACCATTTCTTTATTATGTAATACTAAAATGTGATTTATTGATTTAGTGAGGTTTTAATCATTTGCTCAACTTTTTTTTATAGTTTTTGTGTGTGTTTTTATCTTATTTATTTATTAGTAGTAATTTAAAGCTAATGGATTGCTGTTTTGCGTATTATCTCCATGGAAACTTTTCAGTTGAAGAAATTTATTCATTTATTAACAGTAAATGCCCAGAATTTAAGGAAATATTACTGAATAAGCAGGACAATTGCAACAGAAATGAGTAATAACAGTATTAGTATTATCTGTACCAATGAATTTTGTACCTTTGAAATAAGTCTCTCAAAATTCAGTTTTAAATTCAAGCTAAATCCTGTCAGTTTTACGAGTGAAACTATCACCTTAAAATCACCACTTCATGCGATGCTGCTAGTCACACAACCTCAAAATACAATGATAGTGCTTCAGTGGCTGCTTGTCAAGTGATGTCACTTGACAAGCAGCCACTGAAGCACTATCTGCATTTCAAATGAAAAAAAGAAAACACCTCTAAAGCTCCGCGAATGATTTGTTGAGCTTTGGGAGAATGTGCTGTAACACAAAAAACATGTAAAATATGGTACTAGCGATTTTGAAGCTGTAACTATCATCTTTCTGATTATAAACGTTCTGGATAATCGAAAAAGCAAAATACGATGAACTGAAGCAGCTTTTGGACAAAAATTTTTACTAAACCCAATAGGAGCAACTTCGCATCAGTCAGTAAACGATCTCCTACCGCCTATGCCATTTGGGGAAAATACAAAAGAAAACCCTTATATTCTTACTCCTGAAAACAAAGAAAGAGAGTACGGTATCGCCTTTTCTCTTCTCCGTAGATTTAAAAAAAAAAGATTTTCGATACATAATCGTAAGTGGAAATGAACAATGAATTTTGTCTGATAACCTGAAATAAAGGAAATGATAGGTCTGTCCAGATAAACGGCCAGCATGCGAACCTATCAATATTCTGCAACTGAGGTGTTTGAGTGGTGTCCTGGAAAGTAAGGGCCTTTTACTAGCTGTGGAATGACTCCACAACACAAGGTCAAAACACGACAAAAACGAGGCGGGGGTAGGAAGTTCTCCCTCATGTGGTGTATTCTTTGAATGATAGTCCCACCCTGTCCGATTACTATTTATTTCACTGAAAAATCGGCAAAATGGGTGGAAACTAATGTTGAATACAATAAAACTACTTAATTACTTTGTTAACTGTCACTAAATATATTTGTAAAGATTTTACAATTGCGTTATCGCGATTTCGTAGTACAACTACATTGTCAAACGCTTAACTAAGACTAAAACAGATTTTCGGTATTTTATGTTTATATGATGAACAGATGTGGGTCTATTATATGTTAAAAAAGTTTGAACAAAGGAGAATTTGCTACGTCTAATTGACTATTCAGTAAATTTATATTATGGTCCTTTGATGTCTGTAAATTTCTATAGATTCTAAGAAGTTGAGTTTTGACCCTTTAGGTGCCATATAGAGTATTTGTAAACAATCGATATTGGGAAAAGTATGGCCTGTTTCTAAGAAGTGTTTAGCAAAGTGTGATTTTTCATTTTATAGCCTATAAGAGGCATTGTGTTCTGCGAATCTTGTCTTGAAATTCCGTCCCGTTTGGCCTACGTAACAGCTATTGCACTCTTGACAATTAAGTTTATAAACTCCTGATTTATTGTATTTATTAGTTTTATCTTTGGCATTAAAAAATATATTGGATAATTTTTGAGCGGGTTGTAAAGCTATTCTTGTTTTTTTCGGTCGTGAGAACTTGGGATATTTTATCCGAGATGGGACCAAAATATGTCAGAGGTATGAATGTTTTCTTTTGTCGGTATTCTTTTACGGGGTAGATTAAGCTGAAAGTGATTTGTTTTCGTTTACGGTTTATTAAGGTATTAATTATTTTAGGTTGGAAGCCGTTATTGAGTGCTATATTTTTGATTGTGTCCAGTTCTTTTTTTAAATTATTTTTACTAAGAGGGATATTGAAGGCTCTATGGATCATAGATCTATAGGCTGCCAGTTTATGGGAGTTAGGGTGTATTGAGTCAGCTGGGATGGTGACATCTGAAAAGGTTGGTTTGCGGAAGATATCGAATTCTAGTCTATTTCTCTTTTTCAAAATTGTAATATCTAAGACATTTATTTTATTATCGATTTCCTTTTCAAGTGTGAATTTTATGTTGGGGTGTAAATTATTTAGCTGATTTAAAGTGGAATTTAGTTCAGTATCATTTCCAAGGAAACATACTAAGATGTCGTCCACATATCTAAACCAAAAGAGAATATTTTTTCGCGTGTCGAGTTTTTAGAAAACTGTTTTCCAATTCTGACATTAAGATTTCGGCTAGCAAAGGACTGAGTGGAGACCCCATGGCAAGTCCACCTCTTTGTTTGAAAAATTGATTATTGAACTGAAAATAATTTCCGGATATACAAAATTCCAACAGTTTCAATATATCTTGTTGTATTATTATATTGACGTTGTTTTTTTGTAACATAGTTTTTATAATTTCTAAACAATCTTTATTTGGGATATTGGAGAACATATTTGTTACATCGAATGAAACGCCCTTCTAGTTTCATTCGATGTAACAAATATGTTCTCCAATATCCCAAATAAAGATTGTTTAGAAATTATAAAAACTATGTTACAAAAAAACAACGTCAATATAATAATACAACAAGATATATTGAAACTGTTCGAATTTTGTATATCCGGAAATTATTTTCAGTTCAATAATCAATTTTTCAAACAAAGAGATGGCCTTGCCATGGGGTCTCCACTCAGTCCTTTGCTAGCCGAAATCTTTATGTCAGAATTGGAAAACAGTTTTCTAAAAACTCTACACGCGAAAAATATTCTCTTTTGGTTTAGATATGTGGACGACATCTTAGTATGTTTCCTTGGAAATGATACTGAACTAAATTCCACTTTAAATCAGCTAAATAATTTACACCCCAACATAAAATTCACACTTGAAAAGGAAATCGATAATAAAATAAATTTCTTAGATATTACAATTTTGAAAAAGAGAAATAGACTAGAATTCGATATCTTCCGCAAACCAACCTTTTCAGATGTCACCATCCCAGCTGACTCAATACACCCTAACCCCCATAAACTGGCAGCCTATAGATCTATGATCCATAGAGCCTTCAATATCCCTCTTAGTAAAAATAATTTAAAAAAAGAACTGGACACAATCAAAAATATAGCACTCAATAACGGCTTCCAACCTAAAATAATTAATACCTTAATAAACCGTAAACGAAAACAAATCACTTTCAGCTTAATCTACCCCGTAAAAGAATACCGACAAAAGAAAACATTCATACCTCTGACATATTTTGGTCCCATCTCGGATAAAATATCCCAAGTTCTCACGACCGAAAAAACAAGAATAGCTTTACAACCCGCTCAAAAATTATCCAATATATTTTTTAATGCCAAAGATAAAACTAATAAATACAATAAATCAGGAGTTTATAAACTTAATTGTCAAGAGTGCAATAGCTGTTACGTAGGCCAAACGGGACGGAATTTCAAGACAAGATTCGCAGAACACAATGCCTCTTATAGGCTAAAAAATGAAAAATCACACTTTGCTAAACACTTCTTAGAAACAGGCCATACTTTTCCCAATATCGATTGTTTACAAATACTCTATATGGCACCTAAAGGGTCAAAACTCAACTAACGCAATTGTAAAATCTTTACAAATATATTTAGTGACAGTTAACAAAGTAATTAAGTAGTTTTATTGTTAAAATGTACTGTCACAAAGTAACGGACCACTCAATCAACTCTTTAATGTTGAATATTTTTCTTAATCGAGTTTTATTCTGTTCATAAATAAATAAACATTTTGTTAAAATGCAAAAGATACCAAATTAATTGGTTTACATAATAACTGTTTGACCATAGGGATACTGTTAAAGTTGTGAGTAATACTATTTATAAAGCCTAGAAGTTGCAGCGATTTCGAGATGGGTGGTGGAAAAGTTAATCTTGAGTCTATAACCAGTCCTAAATCCCCCATTTCCAAAAGTTATGTAAGAACAGTATCCCCAAAATACTGTCAGGTTGTGTAAAGAATTTGTGTGTCCAATTTAATAGCTGAAAAGTTTATGGTAGATGTAGCTTGATATTGTATATTTCTTTGTATTAATTTTGTGTTTTTTTTTGGACATCACAAGGTGTGATCTTCAGTAGATCTGAAATTTTTTATAAAATATTCTGCTGAAATTTTAAAATTAAATAAAATAAATACATTTTTAAGTATTATGTGTAGTTTTCTTTTTTTTTAATTTTTAAATATTATTTCTGTTTAAATTTTTTTAATAAGGAAGCTATCATAAAATAAGACATGGATTCATATCAAATAATGTATTCATTAATTGTCAGTATTTCTAAATACTTCACAATAAAGGAAAAAAATGATTATAAAATTGTACGAGTAAGCTATAAATGAGTGTTTGTCAAGATCTTACAACTAATCAAGATTACTTAGCAGTTCACAAATATGAGAAAAATATGAAGTATATTGATCAAAATTATTAGCTGTTTTCACTGTTTCCTGTATCTTCATTTATTGGCTCAGGCCGAAATTTCTTTCTTAATATATCATTGACACCCTCTCTATTTCTTGCAATTTCTATAGAGTAGAATTGTATTCTGGTCACTAGTATAGTGTTTTTCTTCACAATAATCATTTGAGGCATCAGATCTTACTAAAGTACCATAGCTATAGTCTAAAAATGAGATAAATTTAAAGACAGAAGATGGATTTTACACAGATGACTACTTTGGCAACTCGGAGACACTAAATACTTAGACTTACATTAGTTTACTCTATAGATTTTCATACTCAAGACAAATTATGTCATTAATACAATCGTTTCACACCAAATCAATCATGTATTTAAAATTTTAACATAACAGTGGTGTAAATTGTAACCCTGTCCTACACCCTTAGCAATGCTTCAGGGAATGTGAATGGCTATCTCTTATTTTGTTATACAAATCAAGTTAGATACCATAAGGTTGTTGCCACTAATATTTATTAATTAAAACCAATTCAATCAATTAGTTTTGATTGCAGGTTAGATAATTAATCATGTATCAATGTAAATATATGATGGCTTGGTTTATCATAAGTTAGTAAGCATTTGTAGTTAAAATAAATGTACAGAGTGTACAGTTTAACTGCTATGAATATTATTGGAAAGTTAAATATGGACCAAGAATCTAAAAATTACCTTCTACAATAGTCTTAAACCTTTCACAGAAAGGCCTCCATTTGGCTTTTTCTTTTGTACTTTTCAGCTCATTTTCTTTAATAATATGAATATCGAGAGTTGGAAATTCTTCTCTAAATAACTTGTATATTAAGTCATCTTCTGGGGTCAGACGGAGTATTTTTGGGTCAGCTGAGCAAAGAATCTACAAAGAGTTTTTTTCACAGTAAAACAGAGCCCCGGTTTGTTGTATATATATTATTTGGTAAATTATGCTTTACCAAGTAATTTTAAAATCATAAAAATAGACTCACATTGAAATAGATTTCGGCGTGTTCATAGGCTTTCATAGCCCACATAGCCTCAATACTCTGATCGTTTTCAAACTCCTCTGCGGGTCTAGATAGGACATCCTACAAATTTTCATATTTTCATTAAATTTTTTCATTACATTTAATTTTAATTATTACAAAATCTTACCATTTTAATTCTATTTTTTTAGAAAATCCCTTAAAACCTTCGGTACATAACCTATAAATTTTAAATGTTAGTTTGACAGTAGAAATGAGATTATTATCGATATTTTGTGATCGTGTGGATTTTATATCGAATTGATATCTAGGGTATTCCATTACGCACTTTTAAAATGAGACGTAGAATTATATTTGTGATGTTCTTATATAGTTCATCAAAAAATAAAAATAAAAACATTGCAGTATCTTACCTCAAAAAATATAAGTTTACCGGCAAATTTCTATACTTTAGGTACATAAACCATAGAAATATTAGAATAGAGGAAAGAAAGTATATAAGACTGCTGTAAGCGAAAGCATATAGGTGTTAAAAAGAGAAGGAAATAATATGAGACAATTCTGCCTCTTACTCTGTGCTTGAGCGCCGCTTAAGAGAGACAGAATGACTCTCAAATTTCTTTCTCTTTCTATGAGCACCATGCTTTTCGCAAGAACTTATCTCCTCTATTCTAATATCTTTATTACATAAACCTATAAATTTTAAATCAATGTGACAGTAGGCATGAGACTATTATCGATAGTTTGTGCTCATACCAATTTTATGTTGAATTGATATACAGGGGAATGCACTTCCGAGAGAACAGCAGTATCCTAACCTTCAAAAATGTAAGTGTGCCAGCAAGTTTTATTTTGATTTTTACAATCTATGTATATTAGTAACGCCATATTTACTTCGTCTCTGCTAATTCATCTATTAAAACATAGTTAGGAAGAATAAAACAAGTGTTTGTCTTTTTAACTTATTTATTACATACAAAAAGAACTATACATCTAAGAAGTCTCAACAGCCCCAGCTGCAGATTCTTCTGTGTACTTGCCCTTGTCTTTGCCCAACGCAGCCAGACGTCCCTTGGCTCTGCGGTCGATGATCTTTTTCCTGTCTTTGTCCATTTTAAGTTTTACAATGACAACCTAGAGAATTTACATAAATTACATTAAAAACTCATTTGCTTTAAATAAATAAAACAGTTCTCGATGTAGATAGTAAAAAAATCAGAGCCAGAATTTAACCAAAGTGTAGGTCAGACCAAGCTAGGTGCCAGCATTTTAAAGAAAACCTTGAAAACGGGTACCCTGCTTGGTCTTGTACTCTACAGTCTACGAATGGTTTGCTTCATCATTTAAGTAACTTATTTTTTTTTTCCTTATCAAAAATAATTTGAGCCAAAGCTGGGAAGTAGCGAACTACTCAATAGTTAAGCTACTCACTTAGCTACTTTTTTCTAGCTAATAGCTGTTTCAGGCATTTTTGAAAATATATTATTAGGTGTATGTATTAATTCGGTATTTACAAAATCGGTAGCTGAAAGTTCAGTTTCAAACTCCCGCCAGTTTTCTGTGTGGAAGTACCAACCATGAAGAACAGTCTCCACAGTGATGTTCAACAAGCAACATTTGAACAAATGTATTTAAAATGTAAAAAATACATCTAAAGCTGCAGAAATGGTTTCTTCTTTTTTAACAGAACTTGCTGTAAGATACAAAATGTTCAAAATATGGTAGTAGCGATTTTAAAGGGGTAACATTAATCTTCTATAGGAGTGACATATATGCCAAAAAGCAATTCACGTTGGTTTTGCATTGCTGTAAATTATATTTGGTCAGACCCACATTCCTGAGCATACAGAAAATTGACGCAGGAATACTGATTAATTTTGGCTGCTGCAATATCTTCTCATCAATCCCCACTTCACTTTATTGGAGAACTTCAAAAAAAAGCATATTCGAAATTACCAACTTGAAACCCACACCTTTTTTTTTCAGAGAAAGAACCCACCAACTGCCATAAGAATGTACAAAATGTATGAAGAATAATGGGAAATATTTTTCCTGATTGGGCTTTATTCGATTGGTAAATCAATAACCACTTTAAGATAAAAAAGACAATAATTTAGAGCATGATGCCACTGTAGTGAATAGTTTGTTATTCAAGTTACAAGCAGCTTCAATAAAATGCAACCAGTAACCATAACAGAATAACATAGAAAAGTAGGTTAACTACTTGTATTATTAAGCAGCTTGTAACTAACTCCTAAAAATATTGTTGCTATATGGTACTAATATTTACTAAAACTCTATAACATCCAAAACATTTAAAAACATTGACAGCTATGTTACGAACTAAAAACAAATTATGAAATTATACTTACTTTTGATGGATGAATACCAACATATACACTTGCACCGTTGGCTTTTTCTCTCTGTATCCTTTCAATATAGATAACAAACTTTTTTCTATATACTTGAACAACTTTACCAACTTGTTGTCCTTTATAGTGACCTCTTACTACCTTAAAAGACAAATAAATCAATTTAAAAGAGGAAAAACATACGACTACAAAAATACAACTAAACTTCTAATTAAAGAAAAAAAAAAAAATCAGTGCCAGAATTTCACCAAAATGTAGGGTGAATTAAGCAAGGTGCCTGCATTATAAAGAGAACCTTTACAACCGGAACCCTGCTCTATTCAAAATTCTACAGTCTACGAATGGTTTGGGTCATCATATTTTTTTTTCTGCAACTATCATTCTCTAAATTTTTAATGTTAACTTTATCACTGCCATTTAGGAGAGGTATAATGCTTTCATAATTAAGTAAATAACTAAAAAACATTAAAATTTACCTGCACTTCATCATCTTTACGGATAGGCATGGAGCGTACATTATATTTTTGTCTAAGTTCCTTAGACAATGGGGATGACATAAGAGTCCTCTTGATGTGTGAAGGGGCCGAAAAATGCCTCTTCCTGTTTTTGCTCCTCGAAGCGGTCACCAATTTGTTGAATTTCATTTTTGATGCTGTTCTTTAACCCTAAAAAAAGACATGGATCTGTTTAATAGAGGTTAGGTGTAATGTTTGTTTTCTGTGATTTTAACAAATAAAAGTCGGAAAATGTTGGGCAAAATGTACAGGAAAATTTTCGCAGAAGGTGTTTCTGCGAAAAATTTAACATTTTAAGAGAAATTAAGACCGATGATAAAGGATTTTTACACAAGAAAATTGCACCCACCGACAACAGCAAAATAAACTTGTCAAAAAGAACGAAATGCGCATGCATTATCTTAAATTTGTTCTGTCAATTGTAGAGACGTCGTATGTTAAGTTGCATAACTAGAAATGTTAACTCGATTAACTCATTGGCGTAGTATACTTTGTTTTTTAGCACATTGTAGTGGACTGCGAGGGGGAATTGTTCCTTTAATACCCGATTAAATACTTTTAAAGAAATTGCTAAATTTCTAATAATCATCTGCGTTTTTATCTAATATACTATAAAATTCCCTTATGAAAAAATAGGAAGTATAATAATACGAAAAAAAAATTAGTAGTATAGTTGAGTAAAATTTATGGTGTTTTCCCACCAATAATTATTAAACTCAAACAGGAAATGTGTGTACTTTGTAGTCAGGTAGTGCTCCCGCTATTAATGTGTTTCTTTATCGGTACCCGTTTAATTTATTTAAAGGAACTCGGCTTATTTTTGGCTCCCCTCATGCAGCAGCGTCACAGAGAACGCGGGGTTCTAAATAGAACCGTGCAAGCTTTGTGATCCCCCCGGTTGTCGTGTTGTAACAGCAAAGTCTTGATTCTCTATTAATCTGGATGATTTTCTAATAGGTGTTTCGGTTAATAATGTCGATTATTTGTCAACATTTAAGCGTTTATTACCATCACCTTAATAATCAAAGTATTGGCGATCGTTAGCTATGACTTTTTCTCATCGTTCTGTCAAAGAATGGATTCCGCACCAGAAGAACTTTTCATCTTTAGAGGCCAACCATTCATCAAGCCAACTTTTCACTTCTGCGTAAGAATGTAAATATTGTTCTGAAAGTCCGTGCTGCATCAATCGAAATAAGTGGTAGTCTGAAGGAGCTAAGTCCGGTGAATGCGGCGGGTGGGATAAAACGTCCCATTTGATTTTGCAACATGGGGCCGAGCATTGTCATGTTGAAAAATGACTTTATCGTGTCTTTGGGCGTATTCTGGTCGTTTTTCCTTTAATGCTCGGTTCAACTTTATCAATTGTTGTCGGTATCGATCACCAGAAATCGTTTCACCAGATTTGAAATATTAGAAAAAACTACTAGGTTTAGGTATATAACATTATTAACAAAAAAGTTATAAAATTTTACGCAAAATTTAAAAATAAATTAGAAAATAGGATGTTCCATTAAAAAAAAAACATATGTTATATCGGCCTCACTTTTTTGAAGTACCCTGTATACTAAAAAATAATTTTAAAACCGTGTACCTTAACATTCCCTAAAACTATTGTATTTAACATTTTTTCGTCAGTCTCGAAACAAATGAGATAATAAACTTTACCCTATCGTTGACTCACCCTGTACATTTCGTATATATTCGAAAGTTTAAACTCGCGGCTGAATAACTGCAGATTGTCCCCTACGGCTCTGCTCGTTGCTTATATATCAGTTGGGAGTACTTTCCCGATTATTCTCCGCTCGGCGGAACGTCAAGCTGTCCGTGTCGAAACTTCTCTCTTTTACATGTTTCTTCGAGAGGCAACGGAGTGCCGCGATAGCTGCGGGCTACCCGACTAGCTTGCCTCAGTCGGATTTCGCCAGGCATAAAGAGAAGTACGTACGCCAGCCGTCCACTGATTACGTCGCATATCTCGTGTGTTGCCAAGCATAAATAAATTATTAACATTTTAACACCTATCTTTAAATTTTAATTTTAGTTTTTAAAATTGTTAACCGGCGACCCTTGTGGGTCGTTAACACATCGTTTGGGAACCAACGTGCCAGGGGGATGGAGTGCCCCGACGTGACTGTGTCGTGTTCAGTAACCTTAACTTTTTTAGAAAAAACTGCCACCTGGGTTTTTATAGCGTTAAATTCTACTTTGTTACTGTCGTCCCAAAATAGAATTTCTTCCAGGTCTTTGTTAAGTTGAACGACTCCCTGCTGTCTGCGAATATTGGCATGAGAGGTTCAAGCGTTCAAAGTGAATGAAGAAATAAGCGTAGTATTATTTGCAAAGCTAGAGATAGGATTCCTGGTCGTTTCCAGCAGATCGTAAATGTAAATGAACAAAAGAGTAGGAAACTGTATGAAGCCTTAGGGCACTCCGGCGTTGATAGTGAGGGTGTGTGAAAGAAATCTGTCGACTGCCACTCGTTAAGAACAATCTCTGAGAAAACACGAGTGCCTTGGATACATTAAGTGCAACCGTTCGGGATTTTCCAAAGTTGTCTCCAATTCCGAAAATCCAACAGAATGTTGTATGAAATATTTAATTATGTGTGGTTAACACCGACTTAAATGGCCTTGCAAATTAAACAAAAACACTGGTAAACAAAATTGTAACTTTGTCGTGCCACATGGACTTTTATGATATTTTTTTACTTTAATAGGTGGTTGGCAGTAAAAACAAACATTAAAAAAAATCTGTTAGCCAAGAATTTTATTCTCTTAAGTAATTTAAAATATTTCAAAAAACAATGACCTCCTAAACCAAAAATGTAAAAAAGTTTTATTATGAAGTTACGACCTAAGATTTTCTAGCAAATTTAGATCCTGGTTGGTCTCTTTTGATTGTCCCGCAGTAATCTGCCAACATATTTGAGTTGCATTTGCCCTGGTAACGTTTTTCCATCTTAGATATGTCCTGATGGAACCTTTCTCCGTGCTCATCGCTCACAGCCCCCAAATTCTGAGGAAAAAAATCCAGATGTGAGTCTAAAAAATAAATCTTGAGTGACATGTTGCAACCCAATGCTTGATAAGCCAAAAATAGCTCGCTAACCAACTCTCTGTAGCTCTCACTCTTATGGTTACCCAAAAAATTTGCAACAACATTCTTAAAAAATTTCCATGCTGGTTTCTCTAAATCGCTCAATTTTTCTTCGAATACCGGATCTTTTATTAACTCCCTGATTTGAGGTCCTACGAAAATACCCTCTTTTATCTTTGCGTCATTTATTTTGGGGAATTTTTCTTTTAGATACAAAAATCCACTTCCATTGCGATCCATTGCCTTTACAAAATTTTTGATCATTCCTAATTTGATATGCAATGGTGGAAGAAGTACTACAACGGGTAAATAGTCATTTTTTTTTATCCAGGAATTAAGGATGCACGCGTAGGCCATATTTTTTTATGATAGTGGTTTGTTCTGTCTCGACTGTCCCATTCACATAAAAAGCAGCAGAATTTAGTATAACCCGGCTGAAGCCCGAGTAATAGGGCAACAACTTTTAAATCGCCACAGATTTTGAAAGAATATGTACTGTACTTGATTTTTTCAAGTAATACGAGGCTGGTTTGAAAAGTCCGTGCAAAGTCCGAGAGATGGCACCACCGGCGCGTAACGAGGTCATGTTTAGTTAGTAGCATCTCTTGAATGAACGCACACCCAAGTTTCAGCCATATTGGTCTATTTCTTTGTGTTTGGCATTCGTGTGAATCAAGGAAGTCGAGTGATTTTCAAGAAATGGACGAAAAAGAATTTCGTGTGGTGATTAAACATTACTTTATGAAAGGCAAAACGCCTCAGGAGACTAAAGAGAAGCTTGATAAACATTATGGTGACTCTGCACCTTCGATTAGAACAGTTTATAAGTGGTTTCAAAATTTTCGGACTGGCCATATGGGCACAAGTGACGCTAAACGTTCTGGACGGCCTGTGGAGGTTACGACTCCAGAAATCATTGATCAAATCCATGATATGGTGATGAATGACAGAAGAGTTAAGGTGCGTGAAATTGCTAGTGCTGTGGGCATCTCGACTGAACGGGTACATAATATTTTGCATAAACATTTGGACATGAGAAAGCTATCCGCAAGATGGGTGCCGCGATTGCTCACGCTTGACCAAAAACGGAATCGTGTGAAGTGTTGCAAGGATGGTTTGCAGCTGTTCCAGAAGAATCCGGAGGACTTTAAGCGTCGTTTCGTCACTGTGGATGAAACATGGATACATTACTATACTCCTGAGACCAAACAACAATCTAAACAATGGCTTACCAAGGGGGAATCTGCACCAAAAAAGGCGAAGACCGTTCCTTCGGCCGGAAAGGTTATGGCGACTGTCTTTTGGGATTCGCAAGGGATAATCCTCATCGACTATCTGGAAAAGGGTTTAAAACTATTACAGGTGAATATTATTCATCGTTATTGGACCGTCTGAAAACCGAGCTGCAAGGAAAACGCCCGCGATTGGCCCACAAGAAAGTCCTTTTCCATCACGACAACGCACCAGCACACACCTCAGCAGTTGTGGTCGCAAAATTAATGGAAATAGGATTCCAACTCGTTTCACATCCCCCCTATTCTCCAGACTTGGCTCCCTCGGACTACTATTTGTTCTCCAATTTGAAGAAATGGCTGGCGGGACAAAGATTTTATTCAAACGAGGAGGTGATTGCAGACACTAATGGATATTTTGCAAACTTGGACAAATCCTATTATTCGGAAGGGATCAACAAACTAGAACATCGTTGGACGAAGTGTATAAGCCTAAAAGGAGACTATGTCGAAAAATAAAAAAGGTTTACCCCAAACACATAAGTAGTTTTTATTTTTGCACGGACTTTTCAAACCAGCCTCGTAACTTCATGTTTTCTTAAGTTTCTTTCATATTAGCAGCATGGGCCAGAGGTACAGAAGGAAGATATTTCCGTTATGTAGTAACACTGCTTTTAGACTTGTTTTAGAAGAGTCAATGAATAAACGCCACTGGGAGGGATCAAAATCGATTTCCAAAATCTTCATAATCCCATTTATATCATTACAATACACCAAGTCCTTGAGAAAAGAATGATGTGAAGTGTTGATCACGATTTCGAAAATAGCTGATTTTAGTTTCATGATGTAGCAAATTCCATCCTTTTAATCGAGATCCTAATAGCTCTGACTGCTTTTTTGACACATTTAAATGGCGAACCAAATCGTTTAGGTCTCCTTGAGTTATCAAGTGTGGCTTGGTTAGAATTTCTTCAAACTCAGAGTCATCGTCCTCATCAACACATTGGCTTGAAGTGAAGGATTGTGTATCGTCAATCTCAACGGACGCAGATGCAACTGGTATAGGCAAATTTTCACTATTTGGGACTGGTCTCGTGGCTGAAGGTAAATTAGGGTAAATAACTGTGTGTTTTTTCATGAAATTTATATCATTTACCTCAGTAAGACAAAAATAGCAGTCCGAAATGTGATCTCTTGGTTCGGTCCAAATAATGGGTACAGCAAACGGCATATGACGGGACCCTTTCTTCCAATCGGTAAATTCTTCACACACGTTATGCTACAAATATGAGGGGCCCAGGATTTGTCTTGATGGGCCACAGCGAAACCAAAATACCTGTGAAAAAGAGTTAGGATCGTTACTACACTTTCTCGACATGTTAACGCAGTTAGTAAATCACAATATTTTGATGAAATCACAGACAAATAGTTTTATGACTATTTCTTCGCGAACGTTGCTTTGCTTTTATTGCCGTAGTACTAGTTATAAGTATTACCGTATCACAAGAAAACTAAGGCTAATTGAAAAAACAACTGCAGTTTAATAATGAGGGTAGTTAGCTAAAACAGTATTAACTATCAAAGTTCGTGTGGCATAACTAGTGTTGACCAGTGAAATTGATAATGATAATTTTAGTGATTAAAAATCCGCTCAACTATTTCAGTGACTAAAAAGAGAACCTGTTTAGTTCATGACCTTGGTGTTCGCGCACCAAGCATTCACATTTTACAAAGTAATAATATCTGTAGAGATATAACTCTTAATTTTTAATTCGTAATAATCATGATTATATTCACTCTGCGATATCTATGTTGTTTACTCGATTCATGCAAAACAGAGGATCTCTGGAACAAATAAAATGATAATTTGATAAACGAGTAAAAAGGAACATAAAGAGATAAATTTAAAACAAGTTCTACAGGTTTCGTAATTTAGAAAGATAAATAACATTCATTGAAGGGATTATGTTTCAAAGTGCAGGTCAGAAATTTATTTAATTTTGGTTCATTGTCGACCGAGTATCCGCGGAGTGCGTATCAATGGCTGCGTTTGCTAGACAGGTAGGATATATTCCTTGCTCCAATAATTATATTTATTTATTTGATGGTAGAGGTGGAAAAAATATAGATTCCTGTACTTGACTATTTTCTAATTTTTTAAAGCAGTGTTAATAACAATAATTAGGTGTATTTTACCACTCAAATGTATTTGATGGCAACAAACGTTTAAAAAAAATATTCCTGGTTTCACTTGATTTTTTTGTTTATTTTACTAGAGAAAAAAGTCGTAATCTTGAAAAAATTTCCTGAGTTTTGTGCATTTGATTCTGAAAATGCCCTTCTCTATTTCTGTACGTCTGTCTGTCGGTCTTTCATCACGAAAATTCCGTTCGAATTAAAATTTTGATTTCAAATTTAGCATTCTTTTATAGTTTTTGGGGAATATCGCCATCTTTCCAAAAATGTCTACCGGATACTTGTCAAAATAATACAGCAATCCTATTGAATCATGTAAGATTGTATGTGTTTTTTTATGTATTCACTGGATATTTCTAATTACATAGATATAAGGGTAGGGGAAAAGGTGAAAGAGGTGGATTTCATTGTAGTTAATGATATACTGGGTACTGTTCTAGCGTATATTTTTAGGGAAGATGTCACAAGGTAACCACTGATTTGCCGAGTATATGGATAAGAATATGAGTTAACTTATTAGATAGCTTACAAACGTATATTAAATTTGTGGGCGCGTTCTACCATATGTTTATATATTGTTATATAATAATCTATAAGTACCAAATTTTCTACAATTTTTAAGATAAATTCTTCTACTTGTTAAATTTGAATTTTAAAGTTATAATATAATTTTAGTAAGCGTATTTTAAGTATGCTGCTTGTTGAATTTGACATGCATACTATATGGGGTGAAAAGACTTTTGAAGAAAAAACAATGTTTTTGCCAAAAATCGATTTTATTCTTCAACGTCGTTTCCTTCAAGAACGATACACTTCTTAGAGCAGGGGTCGGCAACCTTTTAACTAAGGGGTGCCAGTTTTCATCCATAAAACATTTTGCGTGCCGACATGGGTACTTACTACAACTAAAATTAACAAAAATTAACTTAAATTAACTTAAAATATTGCTTTTAGAAGGTTTAATTACAAAATTTTTTTAACATTTAACAAATAATTTTATTATACTAGTCCTAGGACCTAGTGTGAACCCTGTGCTTGAAGTTCTTTAGAGAGTTTTCTTATATCCGGTTCATGTCTGGTTATTTTCAGTGTCACACATGCTTCCGAGTTGTCTGTTGTCAGCCTGCTTCGGTACGGGTTTAAAATCACTCTCATATGGGAGAAAAGTTGTTCACAGATATAGGATGATCCAAAGGCTGTAAACATGGCAAACGCTACTTTCTTAAGACAAATAAATTTCTCCGGTAAACTCATCCAACAACTGAGTATCTCGTTTAAATGGTTCTGGCAGTCACCTTCTAATACCCTTCTTAATTCTACAAATTTCGTGTTCCATAACTCGGAGCTTTTAAATTCAATGTATTGAAAATCAAAAACATTAATGTCCATCCATGAGAAAAGAGATATGTCAAAGCAACTGCTGGAAAAATCCATTAAATCTGGTCTGATTAAAAAAGCGAACATAGAACCATGTTTATCAAAATCCTGACCCCTCTCGATAAACTCCTCTTTTAAATTAGTCATATATTTAAGAATTTCGTCTATTAGTGCACCATCGTCGACACTGGATATAAAAGTTTTTAAATTTGGAAAATATTTATATGTGTTTGTAGTAATATCGCTGATAAATAAATCTATTTTTAATTTGAATGATTTCCAGGATTCATATAAATCCAGAACTGTTTTGCCTGAACCTTGTAACTTTAAGTTGAGTTCACTGAGATGGTTTGTAATATCAGTAAGAAACATTAACATACATTTTTTTCCAACAAGAACGATTTAATTTCGCCCAGACATTGCACAAATCTAGAGAACACTTTACCACGGCTGAGCCAGCGCACATTATTGTGCAATGGTATATCTGAATATGCACTTTCTAATTCCTGTAGAAACGCCTTAAATTGTCTATGGATCAGTGAAGAACGACCGACAATGTAGTTAACTATTTTAACCACCCTATCCATCACGGATTTTAAACTTCCAGCGGAGATTTTAGCGCACAAACTCTCTTGGTGAATTATGCAATGAAAATTCAAAACTGATCGACCCATGCGTTCAATAAGAAGGGAAACAAATCCTTTATGTCTCCCAATCATAGCAGGAGCGCCATCTGTCGTTACGCAAAATTTTTTATTTAAATCAATGTTCCGCTTTTTAAAATGTTTAACAAATTCTGAAAATATATCCTCTCCTCTTGTAGTTCCCTGCAATGGGAGCAGACAAATCAGCTCTTCATACACACTGCCATCATCGAAGTATCGCGCAACGATTACCAGGCGGGCAATGTCATTAATATCGACACTTTCATCCAATGCTACACTAAATACAAAACTCCATTTGATAGCGTCTCTGTGCTGTTTTTGGACATTTTGTGTCATTTCGGTAATTTGTCTCTCGATGGTCCGCGCTGATGCTGGTGTATCCCTAATCCTGGCCAATATTGTATCCTTATTGGGCAAGTCGTCGAATAAAATCTCGCTAGTACTCAAAAACGTTTGCTTCATAAATTCTGTGTCAGTGAAGGGCCTACCCTTTTGTGCCAACGATTGTGCAATTTTGAAACTGCATTCAGTTACCTGATTTTTTCCTTGGAAAACTTTGCTAAAGAATGTTGACTGTTTCTCGTATTGTTTACTTGCTCGTTGTATTGCCTCCCTTTTATCAGCGTTATCTTTAAATGACGTTTCATGTTTTATGTGTCGTTGAACACTAGATGTCCGAAAAAAAACTACTCTTTCCCGATCGTTTTGCTGTACAAAACCGTAATCTGTTTTCCATGAAGTTTGAAATGATCGAACGTCTACCTTCTGTTTCTTCGCGGCCATAACGTAACGTAATTTTAATTTTTAAACTTTTCGACGACTATTGACTGACACGGATGTTACTTCTATAGTAAATGATCCAAACGTGTAACCGCTTGCTATATATAGAAAAATAATGTTTCCAGAAAATTCCAATAATTACGTTTATTAAATTTCTTAGAACAAAAATTAATATCTACAACGCGCCCATTGCAATCAAAGGGCAGCCTAGAAGTTAAATCTAACAAAAACTAAAGTTCGGCAATATAAAAAAAGTTGCGGCGCGCGTCGGAACGATTGAAGTCAAGTCAAACAAAAACCGCCTTATAGCGGCTCTTTTGATCTGAATTGAGGACGTTTATTTGTGTTTTTGCCTAGGCTTATATTTTGAGGCTTGCCGTCTTTAATACTTGCCGAAATTAAAGCCAAACCAATGCATTCAGTAAAATTATAAATTACAAAATATATATTTTGTAGTTTTTGGTAATAATACCTAGTGACCTATAGAATATATCGTTTTTGTTTGTATCATTAAAGTAATACTGTCTTCAATTATTTACTTAATTTCGAAAGATGTCACAGATTACAGAATTAATGTGTAAACTTTGAATAGGTACGCGTGCCATTCAAAATTGCTTGGCGTGCCAGAGATGCCACGCGTGCCATAGGTTGCCGACCCCTATCTTAGAGCGATCTTCCAACATTTGGATACCTTTCAATAGTAGGATTTGTCGAACTCTCTAAAATAAGCCTCAGTTTCCCATTCGACTTTGAGCAAAATCCCTTTCCATGAAGCCACTTTTCCAAATTTGAAAAGATCAGGATTGGTCCAATTTCACCATCGATTGGTAAGGTGCATTATCTTGGTGAAACGGCACTTTTTTCTTCGCTGCAACTAGCCAACTTAATAGTCTCCGGTGATTGTTCGCCCCTTCTCAAGATCATTATCACTAGCTTATTCCATCCATAGTCGAATGTAAACCTCCCCAAGTTGTCCCCAATGGACTTTGTTGTTTGCTTTTTACATCCAATCGTGCCCTGCTAATCTTTTTATGTCGTCCGTCCATCTTGTCTGTGGTCTACCTCTGCATCTTTTGTGTTCTCTAGACCTCCATTCAACTATACGGCGTGTCCATCTGTTATCATTCATCCTTGTGACATGCAGTTTTGATCTTCCTCGTATCTCGATGTTAGGAATACGATCCTGGAGTCCGATATTAGTGCCATATGTTAATACCGGCAATACAAGGTGAGTCAACGATAGAGTAAAGTTCATTATCTCATTTGTTTCGGGAATTACGAAAAAATGTTAAATACAATAGTTTTAGGGAAAGTTAAGGTGCATAGTTTAAAATTATTTTTGAGTATACAGGGTACTTCAAAGAAGTGTGGCCGACATAACATATGTTTTTTTTAAATGGAACATCCTATTTTCTAATTTATTTTTAAATTCTGCGTAAAATTTTATAACTTTTTTATTAATAAGGTTATGTACCTAAACCTAGTAGTTTTTCTAATATTTCAATTTTTTTTAAAAAATGACTTGTTTTCAGTTTTGTAAAAAATTGTCAGTAGCGCCATTATTTCTGAAGGTGGAATACTCATAATTGGTAGGAGCGTTCTATAGAGATGAAAAAAAAGATATATGTAAAGAAATTTAAGTTAGATGCTACAGGGTGTTCAAAATAAATTTATACATTTCGACTATTTTAAATTGAAAAATTTCAAATTTTTTAAATGGCACACCCTCTATATTATTATTTTTTCTGATAGATTGTACAAGACCCTCCAACTTTTATTAAGTATGTCATGTACCTATTTCTATCAGTTTTCGATTTATTCTAAATTTTTCAATTTTTACCCTTGTTTTTAATACACTTACGCTATAACATCATAGTTGCCAAGACAAAACAAAAATGTAGATATTGTCAAATTTTGAAATGTCTATTAAGCAAGTAAAAATAGTTCAATTTGTTGCAGTAAGTGACGTATAAAGGTAAGAGTTATGGATTTTCCTAAAAATGAATTAATTGGTTAATGGTTTATATATTGAGCGAGGCAGGAAAAAAATTGTCTTTTGACCGTAAGGCTTTACGGAGCGAAGTACCCTAATAGACGTATACCATCTAGAAAATCTTTTCAGTGGTTAATGGAACGGTTTGATGGTAGTGGTAGTATTGAGTATACGAAACGGAAAGTAGTAAACCAGAATGCTACCAATGAGGAAAAAGAAATGGAGATTTTACTTCATGTTGAAGATAATCTCGAGGTCAGCAGCCGTCAACTAGCTGACTTATCTGACACATTCCAATCTACAGCTAATCGCACGATGAGAAAATACGAGTATCATCCCTTTTATATGGAACTACACCAAGAAATTCAAGACCGTAATTTTGAACGACGGATAAACTGTTGTACCACCAGGAATGGAGCAACAGAGGCTGATACAAATTTTTTATCCAAAATAATGTTTTCTGATGAAGCTACTTTTCACAGTAATGGAGCAGTTAACAGCCATAACATGCATTATTATTCAACAGTTAATCCATTTTGGGTCCGGGAAGTTCAAAACCAAAACCACTGGTCTCTTAATGTATGGTGTGGAATATTAAATTTTCGAATTATAAGTCCATATTTTTTCCGCGAACCGCTTAACGGGATAGAAGGATAACTAAATTTTTGTAAAACGAATTACCCCAGTTTCTTGAAGAAGTTGATAACTTTGAAAGGGAACAAATGTGAATTCAATAAGACGGATCTCCTGCTCATTACTACCGGGAAGTTCGGGAATTTTTAAACGATCGTTATCCACAAAAATGGATCGATAGGGATGGATTCATTCAGTGGCCCCCTCGATCATGTGACTTAACACCTTTAGACTTCTTTTTGTGGGGCTACATTAAAGATCGTGTTTATGTGAATCCCGCTACAACACCAGTAGATATGGAAAATAAGATACAGGATGCGTGCAGGACAATAACGCCCTTTACACTAAGGAAAGTGAAGGAAAATATAGTAAATACATGTGTATTCAAGTAGACTGGCATATTTTTGAACATTTATTACGTCATAATAATTAATTATTAGATAAGTTAACCTACAGTCCCTGGCCAAATTATTAGACGCACTGCAAGATTTCATGTAAAATATTAATTACCGAGTGATATTGTACCGTTTTATTAATTTAAATTGATTTGTTTTTTATTTTTATATTATCCAATCAATTACCTATTTATTTGACATAAATAAAACAGCATTAATTTAGAAAAGCATAAGTTTATTAAGTTTTAAAGAAAAGTGAAATTAATGTTAGTAAAAGTCAATATTTAGTTGAGCCTCCTTTAGCCGCTATCAAAGCTTTAATTCTGCGCGGCATGCTATCAATGCAAGATTGTACTGTCTCCTGCATTTGAGGATGATGATTCCACACATGAATAATCTTTTCTAGGAGCTGGGTTTTGTTGGTAATCACATCTTTAGCCACTTCTCTTTTCATCAGCTCTCATATCAGGGCTATTACCCGGCCAATCCAACAGAGGGATATTTTTTTCTGCCAAAAAAGCTTTAACAGACCGAGCAGTGTGGCAGGGAGCTCCATCTTGCATGAAAGTGAATGGTTCCCCATTTGGAAACCATTCTCTGAGCTGCGGAATTAACCGATTTTGTAATACTTCTTTGTACTGATCTTGCCTCATTATTCCTTTGACGACGTACAGACGTCCAGTGCCCTTGCCGCTGATGACTGACCAAATCATCACTTTGGTGGGATGTTTAACCGTCGGGACGACACAATCAGGATGAAACTTTTCTCCATGACGACGACGCACATACTGAGCTTTATTCTGCAAAATTTCGAATGTGCTTTCGTCACTGAAGCAGACCTGTCAAAAATAGGAAAAATATATAAACTTCCATGTTTATTTGCTTTATTTAACTGAAAATGATAATAATGTATCAATTATTGATTAAATTGCTGTATCTTACCGATCTCCAGAAGTCCACATCTTTGTCTTGCCATTGTTTGGCCCACTTCAGGCGCTTCGCTTTCATTGTAGCTGTTAACTTGGGCTTCCTGGCGGGGCGACAGGCCTTAAAATCTAATTCTTTCAATTTTCTTCGAACAGTGCGCTCAGAAGCATTTACGCTAGCATCCTGGAGTTGTGATTTTATTACCTTTGTGGTAGCAAATCTGTTTACTACACAAATTTTCTTCAAACATCTCTCTGACCGTGGAGTGAAAATTGGTTTTCTACTGCATCTTTTCTTTCTTTTCGGGCTTAATTCCTTCCCTGACTCAATTTTCTTTTTTATGCGTCGGACACTAGCTTCAGAAACCTCCAATCTTCGTGATATTTCTCGGTTTGTAAATGTTTTCGCAATCACAAGGGCCTTCACTTCAGCTTTTTTACGTGGTGAAAGATCGCCTTTTCTACCCATAATGAAAATAGTCCAATTACTTTTTTAAAACACTGCATACAAAATAAACTAATAACTGAGTAGTATAAAAATGTTAAACAAACAATCACAGTCCATAAAGCCACAGAAACACGTCCGTACCTGACTCGATTCCGATCGCGACTGATACAGGTTTGTACTTGATTACGTTCATGTATCACTTTGTCAACACAGTGTTAAAAATAAATACAAATATGTAGTCTACAACAATTCTTTTCAATAAAAATCAATAATATTGTAGTTTAAATATACCATTATTGCATAAAAACTCTTAAGAAACATAAAATTACTAAAAAAAATACAGTGCGTCTAATAATTTGGCCAGGGACTGTATATTAAAATTATTATTATTTGTTTATATTTTCACAATAGCGTAAGTGTATTAAAAATAACCGGTCAAGTGCAAGTTGGACTTGCGCAATTAGTGTTCCGTACGTTGATTGCTTTTAAAATAAAAATTTTGTTACGGACGGAGGTATAAAATGATTAGTGACTTCACAAAACACACCCCAAATGAGTTTTCAACAAAGTTTGTTTCCAATCCTTAATGAAAACTGATGACCTTGAAATTTTTGTTTTTTTATATACCAGATAAATTATTAAAGGTAATGTACTCGTGATAATTTTCGTTCAATCTACACCCCGTGGATTACACGTCGCGCTGATACTTCACATCCGTATGAGGTTCAGCTTGTTACTCCTCGTACAACGCTTTTCAAGCAGGAGAACATCATCCCTTTGGAATAATTTGTCCAGGACTGTGTTTCCCACCGAGTAGAATTTGCAGTGATTCAAGAACAACGCGAATCGCTTTTTCTGCACACGTGTCGCTCCTGTAGCGCTTTAGAGAGCTCCCTGCAGCACGTGTGCTGGACCCATAAAAAAAAAAATATTCCAGAATTTTCGAGATAAGGTGGGGGACTGCGATTTCTCGCGATTTTTTAAAAATAATACAAAGTATTACGTTATATATATATATATATATATATATATATATATATATATATATATATATATATATATATATATATATATATATATATATATATATATATTTTTACTCGTGTTTTCACAAGCTTTCATTTGACACCACACTCGATGATCTAGTAAAATTTTTTTTTTTTCACTTCCGATTTCACCCGCAAAACTAACCCCTTAAGTCAAAATTTTAACTTTCAAAACTACACGGCTCTGATGAGGCCATCAATTCCTATATTAGTACCAAATTTCAACTTTCTATGTCAAATAGTTTGGGAGAAAATCGGGTGTGACAGACGGACAGACAGACAGACAGACACCGAAGTGTTCCATACGGATCACTAACAAGGGTAAAAATTGACAAATTCAAAATAAATCGAACACTATTAGAAATAGGTATATGACATACTTCATAAAAGTTAGAGCGTTTTGTTAAATCCATCAGAAAAAATAATAATATACAGGGTGTGCCACTTAAAAAATTTGAGATTTTTCAATTTATAATAGTCGAAATGCATAAATTTATTTTGAAAACCCTGTAGCATCTAACTCAAATGTCTTTACATATATCTTTTCTTTCATCACTATAGAACGCTCGTACCAATTATGAGTATTCCACCTTCAGAAACAATGGCGCTACTGGCAATTTTTTACAAAACTGAAAACTAGTATTTTTTTAAGAAAATTGAAATATTAGAAAAACTACTAGGTTTAGATAAATAACATTATTAATAAAAAAGTTATAAAATTTTATGCAGAATTTACAAATAAATTACTAAATAGGATATTCCATTTAAAAAAAAACATATTTTATATCGGCCACACTTTTTTGAAGTACCCTGTATACTCAAAAATAATTTTAAAGTGTGCACCTTAACGTTCCCTAAAACTATTGTATTTAACATTTTTTCGTGATTCCCGAAACAAATGAGATAATGAACTTTATTCTATCGTTGACTCACCCTGTACATATTGATGAATACTCTGGCTTTATTGTATTTGGGATGTCCAATTTAAATGTAGATTGTAACCTGCTGAACGCAGACCAAGCTAACGAGACTCTTCTATCCAAGTCAGCCGTTAAATTACTTTTTGATATTTCAATTTTTTGTCCTAAATATATGATTGTTTGTACCTTTCCTACGCTTTCACCTTCTATTAACAGTTCCTGGCTGTTATCTTCACTTTCGTTGCTCAAATATTTGGTTTTGGTGAAGTTTATTTTTAGATCTATTTCTCGAGACTTGTTATTCAACTTAATCAGCATTTCTTGCATTTCATCTTTTGTGTTGGCGATCAGAGTTATATCATCTGCGAACCTTAAGCGATTTAATCTTTCACCGTCAATTAGTATTCCATATTTTCCCACTTTAACGATTTGAATATGTCTTCTAGAGTTAACGTAAACAACTTTGGGGATATCGAGTCGCCTTGTCTAATTCCTCTTTTAACTCTTTGCAGTACCTTGGTTGACAAATTGAACCACTTTTTTGCTGACCTTTTCTGTATGGTGGTCCATAAAACGTACCACTTAAATCAAAATTATTTTTATTGCGTACGTCGGTTTAATAATCGTCCCTCCATAGCGAAACATCTCATTGGCCTATGATTAGTTGGTTGATACAAATTCGTCGAACGCTGGCGTTTATTTTTACGGTTTTAGGTATTTATTTACTTCTCGCGTGCCCTGCTGTGATTTGAGGTTATTGTTTTTAATAGAAAAGTGTTGTTTTTATTCATCTGGTGCATTACTTTATGAATTTCATATAAAAACACATAATAAAGGTAGGTTAATATCCATTTTTAATGTTCGTGAAGTTTGAAACCTGAATTTTGTTATTTTTTTTAGTGTTTAAAAATTGTACCACCGTACTGTTAGAAACATGAGCCGCCGGCGTGAAGCACTCAGTTTCAATTTGATAGGCATGACAGAAAATGAACTCTATGATGAAATAGATCGAATTAAAAACAGTTGTATCTTAATTCCTTCTGACTGCGACTCAGAGGCTGTGGTGACGAGTCAGAAAGTGAAGGTTCTTCTGCAGGAGATGCTCCGGCTGCTTTGTTTGATCATCCGAATGACGTTGCCGAATTTAATCAAAAATTGTGGTGTACTGATTTATGGGGAAGATGAGCCTTCCTCTTTGGATGAATGGGATGCAGAAGATACAGTACCGCTATTTACTCTAGCAAAGAGATGGAAAAGCAATTTGGTACCTTACTTGGAATAAATGCGTTTCTAATATAAAGACTCCGGACCCATTTACTGCGGATATTGGGTAAAGACTTGATAAACCTTCCTCTTTGGATTTTTATAAATTTAATGGGAAAATGTATGCAGCAAGATACAGTATGAATTAAAAAAAAAAAAAAAAAACATATTAAAAAAGAAAAACAAATAATTGATCTAAAAAGATTGTAATTTCTAAATCAAATAATAAATTTATATCAATATTTTAATAATTAATGGAAAAAAAATAAATTTAGGAAATTCTAATATATATTAAATATGATTGATTTGTGTTTATATGATATTAGTTATTTATTTGTAATTTAGGAATGGTATTTAATTATTTGTTTTGGGTGTTTAGGGGTAAATTTTGATATTTGTTGAAATGGGTGTATTTTATTTATATGTAGTGTTTGTTTATTTAAATTTTATGTTTTCTGGGTTTCTCATATATCCGGACCCCATTTACTGCGGATATATGGTCTACCCAATTTATTCGACATCGTGCCAGCCTAAGTCCTTATGAAGCATTTAATCTTTTATTTACTGATGAACTTTTGAGTGATATTGTGTTTCAAAACCCAATCTCTATGCAGAGCAAACATTTCAAGCCAAGGGTAAAGCATATTCACAAACAAATGTTGACGAACTCAAGACCTTTTTAGGTATAAACATTCTTATGGGCATAAAAAATTACCCAAGTTACCGAGATCACTGGAGTTCTGTACCAGATCACGATCCCTATATAAGCAAGCTAATGTGAGTGCATAGATTTGGTTGGATTCTTTCGAACCTTCACCTGAATAATAACAGCACAATGCCAGTACATGGCTCCGCTAATTTTGATAAACTTTATAAAGTGCGACCCCTTCTTGATCAACTTAAAACCAATTTTCAGTCATGCCTACAGCCTCATGAGAAGATAGCTGTCGACGAATCAATGATCAAGTTCAAAGGGCGATCTTCGCTCAAACAGTACTTACCAAAAAAACCCATAAAAAGGGGATACAAAGTGTGGGTTTTAGCGGATGAAACAGGGTATTGCTGGAATTTTGATATATATACAGGGAAGACTGGAGATCAAACAGAAAAAAATTTGGGCGCTCGAGTTGTTAAGAGTTTAGCTGCTCCACTTACAAACAAAAACCACAAAATATATTTTGACAATTTCTTCTCATTCATAAAGCTAATGGAGGATCTTTTAGATTCGAAAATTTATACTTGTGGAACAATAAACGTATCAAGAAAAAATTTGCCCTATTTCACTAATGATAAAAGATCTAAAAAAGGGGGAATATGAATGGTATACAAGCGATAGTGGATTGAGTGCTGTGAAATGACGCGACAAGAAATCCGTGCATATGTTGTCTAATTATCATGTCCCTACAATTGTTACAGAAGTAAAAAGAAAAGAGAAAGATGGCCAATCCGGAGATTTACACGGTTACCGTAAATCCGCCGTTAGGTTCTTCCGACCATAAACTGCTTTCGACATCGAGTATCCTGCCAATCAGTGACAGAGAGGCGCCTAGGCCGCGCAAGATTTGGCACTACAAATCTGCTAAATGGGAAGATCTTATGGAATACTTTCGAACTTTCCCTTGGATGGACATTTGTTTTCGATCCGATAACCCATCTGACTGCGCCAGGGAGGTCTCCGATGTTATTTTGGCTGGTATGGAAGCTTACATCCCTTTTTCGAAGAAATGCTCCTCCAACGGCAAGCCTTGGTTCGATCGAAAATGCAAAGAAGCTGTTGCTTCTAAACATATTGCCTATCGACAATGGCGTGAAAATCCTAACACCGTAAATCGTAACATCTTTGTTCATGCCCGGAACAGATGCAAGGGAATTATCGACGAAACCAAGGAGGCACACAATCAACGAATTAGAAACAAACTTCTCGCTTGTCCCAACAATTCCAGGTCCTTTTGGGCAGTCGCTAAGGCAGTTAGTCAAAATTTTACCAAATCCACCATACCACCACTCACACGGCTAGATAATTCCATTGCAACCACACCTGTTGAGAGAGCGAACTTGTTGGCTGAACTCTTTGCTTCACATTCTACTGTCGATTTCCAAGGAAAAACACCACCTACTATTCCCATATTGCAGTCAAGGATGCCCGATGTTGTCTTCAGACAGCGCATCATAAAGCGTATTTTAATGAAGCTAGACACCAAGAAGGCTTCTGGCGCTGACGGATTACCTGCCATAGTTCTCAAAAACTGTGCAAGGGAACTAACACCAGTTTTCTGTAGACTTTTTAACCTATCCTACAGAAAGGGAATATTTCCGTCCTGCTGGAAATGTGCCACGGTTCAGCCGATACCTAAAAAAGGTAAGAAGACCTTGCCAAATAACTACCGACCAGTCGCACTGCTTTCAGTAATATCGAAAGTCATGGAAAAGGTTATCAATGAGCATCTTCTAAAATATCTTGAACGATTCAATATTATTAGCGATCACCAGTATGGTTTTCGTAAACATAGATCAACAGGAGATCTTCTGACTTATGTAACACATGTTTGGAACAACGCAATTGAACATTTTGGAGAATCTCGAGCGGTTGCTCTTGACATATCCAAGGCATTCGAGCGTGTTTGGCACGATGGACTGTTGGCTAAGTTACGCTCTTATGGTATGTCTGAAAGGTTCTGTTTGTGGCTCTCATGTTTCCTCAGAGAGCGTTTTTTACGAGTGGCGGTCGACGGATTTCTTTCTAACACCCTCACTATCAATGCCGGTGTGCCCCAGGGCTCCATACTGTCTCCTACACTCTTTCTCATTTACATTAACGATCTGCTGGAAAAGACCGGGAATCCAGTCTATAGCTTTGCAGATGACAGTACGCTTGTCTCTTCATTCACCTTGAACGCTCGGACATCGGCTGCTCAGGCGAGTATCCGCAGACAGCAGGAGGTCGTTCAACTTAACAAAGACCTGAAAGAAATTCTATCTTGGGGTGACAGTAACCAAGTGGAATTTAACGCTACAAAAACCCAAGCGGCAGTTTTTTCTAAAAAAGTTAACGTTGCTGAACCCGACATAGTTATGTCGGGGCACTCCATTCCCCTAGCATCGTCGCTCAATTTGTTGGGCGTTAGTTTGGGAGCAAATATGTCTTGGCATGAACATGTTGCAGGCATAGCAAGGAGAGCTTCTCAAAAGTTGGGAATATTATTTAGAACCAGAAAGCTTTACACCCCACAGCAACTGTTAATTCTTTACAAAGCCCAAATTCGACCAACTATGGAATACTGCTCCCACGTTTGGGGCTCCGCTCCCAAACATACACTGCATTTGTTGGATTCTGTTCAGAGAAGAGCGGTCCGTCTGATTGGGGACCCGGAATTGACCGGCGGCCTTGATTCGCTGGAACATCGAAGAACGGTTGGCGACTTGAGTCTGTTCTACAAGTATTTTCATGGAAAGTGTTCGAAGGATGTAGCCCGCTTAATTCCTCCCAAAGCGGTGCATGTTAGAAATACACGTCGCGTTGGTGCTTCGCATCCGTATGAGGTTCAGCTTGTTACTCCGCGTACAACGCTTTTCAAGCAATCTTTTATATGGAGAACGTCATCCCTTTGGAATGATTTGCCCAGCGCTGTGTTTCCCACCGAATACAATTTACAGCGATTCAAGAACAACGTGAATCGCTTTTTCCGCACTCGTGCCGCTCCTGGAGCGCTTTAGGGACTTCCCTGCAGCACGTGTGCTAGACCAATAATAAAAAAAAAAGTGTACTGCTTATTCCTTGCCCTTTTCTACTTAGTGACTATAATAGACACATGAATTTCGTTGACAAATTCGACCAAATGCGATCATATTATGGGCTTGATCGAAAAAGTCACAAGTGGTGGCATCGTATTTTTTTTTTTCTTTTTGGATACAACAATAACAAATGCATTTATATTATATAAGCTATACCATAAAGAAAATGCTAAGCTTTCTTTGAAGGATTTCCGAAGACAAGTTTCAGAAGGCTTAGTTGCCAAAGCATTGGTACAAAGGATAGACAAAATCGCCATGTCCACGGAATTATTATCAGTGATCATTAGTTCTCATAAGCCCACAGTATCAACTGCTGTAAGAAGAGCAGAAAGTGCACACCAGCCAATGAGAACCACTCGTAGAAGGTGTGCTTACTGTAGCTCGAAAAAAAAAGATATTCGTACCAATTGGCAATGCAGTATTTGCCAAATGCCATTATGCTTAGGAAAAACAAAAACCTGTTTTCAATCTTATCATGCACAAAGTTAATTTCTTTTACTTTTAAGAATATATTGTTTATTCATATTTTATTTTTAAATTTGTGTTAAAGTATGGTGGCGCAAAAAATAAAAACCACCCAATCTAAGTTCTTTTGCAATGTATTTATATTTTTTTATATATAAATTTGTGTTCAAGCTTAAAATAAATAGACAACAATTTGTGCATTTTTCAAATGTTTTTTTTCTCGTACCGCTGGGGTTTTTTTTAAAGCCAAATTCCCGTACTTCAAAGAGTTAATTTTGATTTTATTTGTTTTTTCTTCAAGCATTATTTGTAATGTTGCATTTTTATATATGAATTCAAGAAGAGTTGTGTATCTTTCATCGACTCTGCTGTTATTTAAGGCGTTAAGAACTGCCCATATCTCTACAGAATCAAATACTTTTTCGAAGTCAATCACTGCTATCCACAACGTGACCTTACATTCATTTGCTTTTTCCACTAGTTATCTAATTGCTTGAAGATGGCTGTATCCCCGTTTAAATCCCGCTTGTTCACGTGGTTGATAACTATCTAATTTGTTCGTTAATCTATATGTTATGATTCTAGTGAGGAGTTTGTATAGTACCGATAACAGGCTGATGGGTCTGTAATTCTCCAATTTAAATTTGTTCCCCTTTTTAAAAATAAGCACAATTCTCAAAATAGTCGATCAGTAATATTTCATGCACATCTCAAAAAATACTTGCCAAAACCTTTTCAGCTGATGTTTGTGTTTTTGGACGCTTCGGTCTGCTTTCGTGCGGTTCCAGCCACTCTGTGACTGCCTGTTGGACCCAGGCGTGTAATGGTGAATCCATGCTTCGTCCACTGTTACGAATCGACGTAAAAACTCCTTTAAATTTGACACGCGGTGCTGTTTTTAATCAACCGTGAGAGTGCGCGACACTCATCGGACAAATAGTTTTTTCATATGCAATTATTCATGCAAAATATGCCTTACGCGTTCTGTTAATATCTTCAGAAAGTCAGCTATCTCCCTCGCTTTTATTTTGCGGTCATTCAGAACAGCAATTTTATTTTCTTTATTATTTAACTTCTGAGAACAAAATATTAAATGACTAGAAAAAAAAAAAAAGCTTAGCAAACATCCTATACATTTTTTCAGGTTTTAAGAAACGCCAATAAACTTGGCGTAAGAAATTTCTTCGTTACCGCAAAAAATGGTAACGAAGCAGCAGCCGGCCAATTACCGTTAACAATATTGTCTGAAGATGAAAAAGCCATGCAAGAAACAGGTAAATATGATTTAAAATAAGTATAAGTCGCTGAAATATAAATTACAATTTTGTAACTGTTTTCATAGATTTATGAATTTCCAAGATAAACCCAAACTCTTGTATAGTATGTGGTCAAAACAAACGTAAAATTAGTTCACAGTTTAGATCGTGAGCTACATGGACGATTATTTTGTCCACGAAAAGTTTCGTGAAGTATTTTTTTAAGTCTCTTTAAAACTGTTTATTCTTGTGTGTGTATATATATATATATATATATATATATATATATATATATATATATATATATATATATATATATATATATATATATATATATATATATACAGTGAAGTCCGTTTATAACGAACTCGAAAAAATCAGTAAAAATGGTTCGCTATATCCTAAATTCGTTACAAACAGTAAACAAAATCTGATATCATTTTTCCCTACTTTTTCATTTAGAATAGATACTAATGCTTAGAAAAATGAATAATAATTATTAAATTAAAAGACAATGTTCAATGGAAAATAAAACAAGTCACATTAAAGTTATTATTAAGTATGTTGGTACATAGTATAAACGAAAACATTAAAATACGTGGTTTATATAAAATCAGTAATTTTCGTTTGTACAGATTTACTTGAAAAAGAGATGGTGTTTATATAATTGTCAAGGTCACAAAAAATACACCATATATATTCAGGAACTTCACGAGATTCCAAAAAATTGCGTGTTTCAGTCATTTTCTTAGACATTTCTGAAATGGATGGAATTTAAATATTAGCTCCTTCTTCAAGCTCATCTTCGTCGTCATTATCGCTTAAAATCTTTCCAGAAGTCACTAATGTCACAATCTGATCATCAGTTAATATTTCTCTCGTCATTAATTCATCATCATATATTCATTATCAAACATCTTTTTAATCTCGATTTCCACTGTACTTTGTTGAATGTCAGCATCGTAAACAAATTCTAGACAATCAGTAGGATCTTCTCGATGTTTTTCAATCCACTGAGTTAACGGCAGCTCATCATCTGAGTCATATCTACATTCCTTCCTTAAAAATCCACCATGCTTAAAACAGTTTGCAATGGTTTCTTTACTGGCTCTTTGCGAAGCCATATAGGTAAAGTTTATAGCGTCCAAAAGAGTTACAGAAAAAATGTTACCTTTATCGATCGTCTCTGACATTTTCATAAGTAAAATCTTTCTATAATGTCATTTTAAAGAATGTATCACACCTTGATCCATAGACTGGAGCTTTGCACTTGTGTTTAGAGGCATAAAAACCAATTTTATTTGCTGTAGAGCAACTTCAGGGTGCGCATTGACAGTTGTCAATCAAAAGTAATATTTGTTTGTGAATTTTAATTCTTCGTTCCATTCGATCAGTTCGTTTTTAAAAATTTTTTATGTCATCCAGACTTTACTGTTTGATTTGTTTTTTACTGGGAAATGTTTGTTTTTAAAACACCTGGGATTGGCGGACTTTCTTATCACCAACAAATTTCTTTTCTCTGTTCCAGACATATTTGCAATTACCAACACAGTAATCCTTACTTTTGCTAATTTTCCACCAGCACAATTCTCTCCAACAAACTTTATTGTCTTATCATTCATCCGTATTAAAAATATCCACATATTCATAACCTTCTCGAATTTCCGGCCATACATTGGCCAACCACTGATCAACAACAGTCATATCCACTCCTGCAGTTTCTCCTACTATCTCACCCTCACTAATATTATGTCGCTTATTAAATCGTTCAATCCAACTTCTAGAACAGTTAAACTCGGGGTTCTCACTTTTCCTTCCCAATTCAATAGCTTTCTCTTGTAAAGTATAGCCGGTAATAGGCACATGTTCATGTCGTTTTTGACTAAACCATTTAAGGAGTCCTTTATCGACTTGGTCATGTGTAGATTTTCTTACTTTTTTACAACTAAGATTTCTTGCCTGTTCTTCCATATAGTAGAAACCGTAGATTTAGTTAAATTGCAAACATCACTTGGTTTAACTCCATTTTCTATTGTCCTTATAATATCGTGTTTGTCTTTGAATTGAAAATAAGACTGCTCGAACTAGCGACACGGCGGAAAACAAGTAGAATAGAGGTTCCCAGCGAGTTTCGGTGAATTCCCTAGATCAAGTTGCGCGCGATCGAGCACAGGAAGTGGCAAGTTCGTTATAAACGGACACAAAACATCCAAATTTGGTTCGCTTTATCCGGAAGTTCGTTATAACCTATAAAAATTTTGGTCTTATGCAAGTTTTTTCGTGTATTATAAAATAGTTCGTTTTAACCGGAGATTCGCTATAAACGGATTCGTTATAAGCAGGCTTCACTGTATATATATGTATATATATATATATATATATATATATATATATATATATATATATATATATATATATATATATAGAGTAGAACTTTCCACTCCTGTAAATTTACAGTTAGTTCTAAAATTAAAAATTCTAGTTATAATCATTAATTAGAGCCGACTTCCTGAAACAAGTCTACCGTGCAACAATATTATGTGACGTTTATCTTAGTTTCCAGGTTGGCAAAAGAACAAATTGGCCCTCACGTCAGAACGATGGAAAATGAGAAAAAAGTTACGGATTCTGTTTTGCAGGCCCTTTTTCAAAACGGAGTGAGTTACTAGTAATATATATGAATTTGAATAAAGATGCGCTAAGAATGAGGATAATTTCTTAAAAAGCCCGTCAAGTAAAAATATGTCCGCGTTAATTCATTTTTGATAGTTGCGATTCTAGCGATTCAACAAAAAATTGGTAGAGGGAACCTTTGTCTACGACGCATTTTAGTAAAAGTATCAGTCGATTCCGAACTTTCGTCGGATCAGGTTTGAATGGGTCCCACGAGGCCATTCGACATCTTCGTGCTGTCAACTTCCGAAGCACGTTGAAGAAACCTTTGCTGGGCGAAAATCACGTCGCGAAGTGGCTCGCTTGGGCCCACGATAGTGGCCCTCACGATTGTCGGACGCCAACCTTAACGTGTGATCATTTGTAAAGAGAAAGCTCAGAGGAAAGACTTTGACTAAGTTGTCTCGCGAGATTCGAAAAATTTGGAAATCATTGCCACCCGAGTATGCAGAAAATCTCGTCGACACCAGGCCTCGAAGATGCCAGGCGATTATTGATGCAGGGGACGATTGGATAACTTACTAAGGTAATTGAGTTGTTAGCACACCAAAGAAGACATTGATGGCAAAAAATGTTCTCGAAACACATTTTTTCAAAAATACGAGCGATTACATTCTTACTTGACAAACTGTATACTGTATAAAATTGTTTTATTATTATTTATTAAAAAACTTCAAAACGCTGTAATTATTATTATCATTTTCAGCTAATGGGGATTCAAACACCCGCAGACTATAACGGATCGGAATGTAACTTTTTAACCGCTATGCTAATAGTGGAAGAACTGTCAAAAGTTGATCCGTCTGTAGCTGCCCTTGTAGACATCCATAATACTTTAGTAAATTCTGTATTTATGAGGTATGGAAACCCGGAACAAAAAGAGAAGTATCTGACAAGATTAGCTACAGACATGGTAAAGACACAAATTTATATTTTTTAATTAAATATTAGGTGTAATGATTGCATAGGGAAAGTGTTCTTTACCGTTTGTTACGACATCTACGTTGTAATAACGTTGATGTCCTTATCCAGACACTCTATTTTAGTATAAGAAGTGTGAATTAATTTTGAGGGATTTCTAAGAGATTAGACTTCAGTTTTTAGTATATGTTATTTTGCCGAAATGTAAATATTATATATTTTTTTTGAGCATTGAATATGTCGAATTACGTACCAATAAAATACCATTTGCGGGAAGCGTAACTTTTCTTGTTTACTTCGAAGAAAAGCTCTATTGAAAATCGTCGACTGCTGTCGGAAACCTATGGTGAATATATGAGGATACCAGGTCGATTCGTGGATAGCCACAAAAGATGAGTCGTTCTTTCAACATGGTATTCATATGCTGCCACAAAGATGGGAGAAAATAGTGGCTAGGGATGGACAATACTTTGAATAATCAATTTGTAACTATTTTTTTACAATAAAGCGATATTTTTACCGAAAAATTCCTCAAAATTGATTCATACACCCAATATATGCTTACCAAAGGGTCTTTCCATATAAGCCATTAAAAATTGCCCCAGCAGCGTCTGATTTAATACAGTTTGCCTTTAATTTATTGTTCTCTGTCTGAAACATGTACACGCCCGATTTTAGACTTTTACCCCTAATATTAAGTGAGTTACGGGGATGACAACCCTTAACGTTAAAATCTAATTTCTTCAAAACTAGTTGAGATATCTCAATAAAATTTATACTATTAATAGTTATTAATAAACTTCATATTATATATTTTTATCAGATTTTTGGCTCGATTACAAATATTGAAATACAAGAAGTATATTTTTTAGGGATGGATTTTTTACTTACCCCTGCAGTGATATCCACCAAAAAATGTATTGTTTTATTTCATTAGTTAGCTATTACGTATTAAGATTATAGAACTATCATATTGGTGGAACAGAGTAAAAAAAAAAAATTTAATGTCGTCTTTGTGGGGGGGGGGGGGGGGGCAGGGCGCGTCTAGTTTGCTTGTATAGTCAGCAGTCACAAACCAAAACAGATTTCAAGCAATTATTAATTTTAATGGAAAATAGTTATTTAAAAAGTAATGTAATGATTGCACGAGACAATATTAATGATTTCAACAAAAAGTTTAGGGGCGAATTTCATTGTCTTTACGACAAACTGAGAAATTATGCTGAAAAGTTTTACGAATATGCTCGTATGTCTAAGAATACTTTTGCGACTATATTTTGTATAACATGGGACGTGAATTAGAGCGGAAAACTAATAATTCTTTATTTACATCCATACTCAATTCAAAAAGTTTGAGCCCGCGTTAAAAACGCGGAACCACCCGCGCTTACAACGTGAACGCGCTAGTATGGCACTAAAATGCGGTGGGATTTCCGCCGCGGGAGTTGTCCATCGCGCCCGCGCTTGCCTACCCGCGCCATCATGCCGCGGCCTCGTGATCAACTTGAACGACTAAACATTGTTCTATACATTTCACTTCGCCCGCGCCCGCGCTCTAAACCTAAATACGAACTGAAAATGATCTCAATTATTTACTGGTACAGGGTGAGGCAACGATAGAGTAAAGTTCATTATCTCATTTGTTTCGGGAATGACGAAAAAATATTAAATACAATAGTTTCAGGGAATGTTAAGGTGCACAGTTTAAAATTATTTTTGAGTATACAGGGTACTTCAAAAAAGTGTGGCCGATATAACATGTTTTTTTAAAAGGAACATCCTATTTTCTAATTTATTTATAAATTCTACGTAAAATTTTATAACTGTTTTATTAATAATGTTATATACCTAAACCTAGTAGTTTTTCTAATATTTCAATTTTTTAAAAAAAAATACTAGTGTTCAGTTTGGTAAAAAATTGCCAGTAGCGCCATTGTTTCTGAAGGTGGAATACTCATAATTGGTATGACCGTTCTATAGAGATGAAAAAAAGATATATGTAAAGAAATTTGAGTTAAATGCTACAGGGTGTTCAAAATAAATTTATGCATTTCGACTATTTTGAATTGAAAAAATCTCAAATTTTTTAAATGGCACACCCTCTTTATTATTATTTTTGCTGATAGATTTTACAAAACCCTTCAACTTTTATTAAGTAGGTCATATACCTATTTCTAATAGTTTTAGAGTTATTTTGAATTTTTTCAATTTTTTACCCTTGTTTTTAATACACTTACGCTATAACATCATAGTTGCCAAGACAAAACAAAAATGTACATTGTCAAATTTTGACATGTCTATTAAGCAAGTAAAAATAATTTAATTTGTTGTAGTATGTGACATATAAAGGTAATAGTTATGGATTTTCCTAAAAATGAATTAATTGATATGGTTTATATATTGGGCGAAGCGGGAAAAATTGTCTTTTGCCAGTAAGGCTTTACGGAGCGAATTATCCTAATAGACGTATACCATCTAGAAAATCTTTTCAGTGCTTAATGGAACGGTTTGATGGTAGTGGTAGCGTTGAGTATACGAAACGGAAAGTAGTAAACCAGAATGTTACCAATGAGGAGAAAGAAATGGAGATTTTACTTCATGTTGAAGATAATCCCCAGGTCAGCAGCCGTCAACTAGCTGGCTTATCTGATACATCCCAATCTACAACTAATCGCACCAAAAGAAAATACAAGTATTTTCTTGTGGTTCCTTCATATGGAACTACACCTAGAACTTCAAGACCGTGATTTTGAACGACGAGTAAACTTTTGTACCACTATGAATGAAGCAGTAGAGGCCAATTAAAATTTTTTATCCAAAATAATGTTTTCTGATGACGCTATTTTTCGCAGTAATGGAGCAGTTAACATCCATAACATGCATTATTATTCAACAGTTAATCCATTTTGGGTCCGGGAAGTTCAAAACCAAAACCATTGGTCGCTTAATGTATGGTGTGGAATATTAAATTTTCGAATTATTGGTCCATAATTTTTCCGCGAACTGCTTAACGGGCCTAGATATCTACATTTTTTGCAAAACGAATTACCCCTGCTTCTTGCAGATGATGAAAGGGAACAAATGTGGATTCAACAAGATGGAGCTCCTGCTTATTACCACTGGGAAGTTCGGGAATTTTTAAACGATCGTTACCTACAAAAATTTGATTGTTAGGGATGGATTCATTCAGTGACCTCCTCTATCATAGGACTTGACACCTTAAGACTTCTTTTTGTGGGGCTACATTAAAGATCCCAGATAGCAAAATGACGTTTTAAGTCAGTCCGTATGAGCTCAGATTTATGATTTGGACTTCAGATCCTACGTCTGAATGACGTTTTTAAGACCTCCTCAAGAAGTTGAATGCGCCACCTAACGTAGACATTAAGATCTCATGAAAAAGAGCTCTCAAAGAGCTCTTTTTTCTGAATTTGCAAAAATGAATACATAAAGAGCTCTTTTAACTGAGTTCACGGGAAGACTTCGTAATGAATTTTTCTTTTTGAGGTCTCTAAAATGAGTTTAAAATGAATTCATAATTGGGAAGTCTGAAATATGATTTCTTTTAGAATTCTTATTCTAGATCTTGATTGGCAGGGTAAATATATAGATTATTGACATTTTATATACATTTTTGAATCCTCCAAAATGTAATTTTCTCAATTATCTAAACATTTTAAATATTTAAATCGATTTTTATGTATACGCTATAAGTCAATTTACAACAATACTAAAATATTTCATGCATTTGAAATGTTTAACAATAATTATTATTTAAGATTCTATTTTTTATAAAATGTCCAAAACCGATATATGCAAGTGCTTAATATAATTGAAGAATTTCAACGATTTGTTCAGAATAAAATCCAATTTTATTTCTATATTTTAATCATATGAGTAATTATCGACAGTATATTGGTAACTTGTATTATTCCATAATATTAAACTCAAATAACTGTCGAAAAAAGAACAAAATAAACCAAACAATGACAGTTTAAAAAAAAAAGAAAAAAAAACTTCAAAAGTTATTGAGGATTATGTTTGCCGGCTACAATTTTTACTCGGTCATTTGCGTGTTGCAACCAGGACATTATCGCTTGCTTGCAATCGTCAAGCGAAGATCGAGAGTTGGAAACCACCGTGTCTAGAAATAATTAAAAATCATAATTAGTCATATAAATATTACTGTAAAGAATTTATTTTTTTCAAGTTTTCAAAAGCAAGTTAACATATCTGATAAAAAAATACTTCATGAATATTTTTTTTAGCTTAGTGAAAAAATTGTATTTCTTTCGAAATAATAATCATTAAAGTTATAAAGTTATTTAATCATTGAATTTCAATGTAAAGATCAAATTGTTTCAGCTTAAAATCGTTTACTTACCTCTCAAATGCTCCACGAAAGACATTTTTTCAACCTTTATAGTCTTCTTTTGGCCACTCGAGCAGGTGAATCGGCGATTACAGCCCTAATTGTCACGTAAACCTTCTTCTTGTTGAACTCAAAACCTTTTTCATGCAGAGTTTTATATTCATTGATAAAATCTTCGAGATACTCTTCACATTTAGCCGGCTTGTCATGTCCATGATAAACACCAATAACGAAAGGTGTAGCGACTTTAGGAAAAATTTCAGCCAATATTGGATATAATTGGCTTTTAGAACTTTTTGATATAGGTAATCCATCAATATGAACATTAATTAGAATATTTGTACTGAGATTACTGATATCAGTTACTCTTAATTGCTCGAGTAATCCTCGATACAATCCATAATGGAAATATTCACCAGGTTTCACAGAACGGATGACAGTATTTTTTGGAGTCTTTAATAAAGTACCAGGATCAATGGGAAGATTTGTCAAATATTCTATTGAATCGACGCCAATACGAATTTTTAATAATGCTCCACATGCAGCTTGACTAATATTATACTGACATTGCCACTGTGCTAATTTTTGTTGTAAATTGATATTTGGATCGTTTATATCAGGTGTTTTATTTAATAAAACATTTAAGCTTTCTGCTAGTGGAATATTATTCATATACATTGAGTCAGAATCATGAATATTTTTGTCACCAATGTTGTCGTGGTAATCACTACCAAGCTCTTGACTTTTAAACGATACAGAATCATCAGTAACATCATTAATGACAGTAGTATCACGAGTGAGGTCTTCAATAATGACAGAATTACTAGTTATGTTGTTACTAGTCATTACTACATGATCAGATATATTTTTAATATCATTAATAATAAAAGATCTGGTATTTTCTCTTGATTCAATTGAAGATGAGGAAACTTGTTGCAGTGAAACTGATTCATTATGAGCTACTTGCTTAAGACGCCTATTTTTTTGACTTTTTGATAATTCGTTGAAAGGCTTTCTTGACATCATTCAATTCTAATTAATAAAAAAAAAAATATATTATACACAGGTAAAAATTAAAAACATATTAAGGAATTAAAACTCCAACATCACTGCAAGATTATACTTACCATCACATTCAACGTGAATAGAAAACAATAATGACTATTAAACAAAGATAAATTGATTTAAATTAATCAAATTTAGAACGATTACGTTACAAAAAACAGTAATTCAGTTTTATGATAAACAGCATATGTTTATTGAAACTATATAGGTTAGAATGCACGATCAAAACAAATATAGATAAAATTAGAAATTTTGCTCATGTGTCAAACTGCGCATTGAAAATAAATCCATGTGTCAAGTACTTAATTCAACGTCTGTATTTTGACTTCCGAATGAGTTACTAATCTGATTTCAGTTAGAAGTAAGAAAAAAGAATACTTTATAAGCTCATAAAAAACTGCTCAACAAAAGACATTCATTGAGACATCAAAAAATTGACTTCGCATTCATGAGTTCATTAAGAACTCTAAATTCTGAGCTCATAAAAATGAGCTACTTAAGACGTCATGTTAGAACTTCTATAAGAAGTTTTTTAAAAGACTTCATACTGAAATCTTTATGATTTGGATGCTGACTGGGATCGTGTTTATGAGAATCCCCCTGCAACATCAATTGAGATGGAAAATAGGATACAGGATGCGTGCAGGACAATAACGCCCTTTATGCTAAGGAAAGTGAAGGAAAATATAATAAAACGACAAAACATGTGTATTCAAGTAGACGGGCATATTTTTGAACATTTATTACGTCATAATAATTAATCATTAGATAAATTAAATTATATTAAAATTATTATTAACTATTTGTTTATGTTTTCACAATAGCGTAAGTCTATAAAAAACAAGGGTAAAAATTGAAAAATTCAAAATAAATCGAAAACTATAAGAAATAGGTATATGACATGCTTAATACAAGTTGGAGGATTTTGTAAAACCTATCAGAAAAAATAATTATGTACAGGGTGTGCCATTTAAAAAATTTGAGATTTTTCGATTTAAAATAGTCGAAATATATAAATTTATTTTCAACACCCCTGTAGCATCTAACTAAAATTACATTACATATATCTTTTTCATCTCTATGGAACGCCCGTACCAAGTATGAGTATTCCACCTTCAGAAACAATGGCGCTACTGGCAATTTTTTACAAAACTGAAAACTAGTATTTTAAAAAAAAATTCAAATATTAAAAAAACTACTAGGTTTAGGTATATAACATTATTAATAAGAAAAGAAAAGTTACAAAATTTTATGCAGATTTTAAAAATAAATTAGAAAATAGGAGGTTCCATTTAAAAAAACATATGTTATATCGGCCACACTTTTTTGAAGTACCCTGTATACTCAAAAATAATTTTAAACTGTGCACCTTAACATTCCCTAAAACTATTGTATTTAATATTTTGAACATTAATATATCGTTGACTCACCCTGTACATACCAATTGTCGCAAGCAGTATGCTATTTTGCAGAAATAATGACAGATGAAGGTGTAAAACTTGAATACGTAAGGGACTCTGAAAGTATTATAAGGGTGAGGGTCCGATCAAGACACAAAAATAGCACAACTTATCGGTGCTACATTGAGTATATACCCAATTTGAACAACTATAAGGGCATTGAAAGATACATGTGCGATTCTGCAAATGACAATAGACCTGTAGGTTGCTGTGCGCACGTAGCTGCAATTATTTTTTATTTATCCCTCGGTCGTTATAAATCAAAAATTATGAAGCCAGCCGAAATACTTATTACCATATTTGATAAAACCGGCACTATTGAGGAAGATAACGACGATGATTAACATTTGATTACAAATTACTATTTTTTTTCATTTTAAATATAAATATTTTTAATGACTTACCAAAATACATGACTAAATATATTATGATGGGTAATATAGTTTTTTTTTTTTCCACCAATTCAAGACTTATAATTTTGATATACGAGGCTGGTTTGAAAAGTCCGTGCAAAGTCCGAGAGATGGCACCACCGGCGCGTATCGAGGTCATGTTTAGTTAGTAGCATCTCTTGAATGAACGCACAAAAGTTTCAGCCATATTGGTCTATTTCTTTGTGTTTGGCATTCGTGTGAATCAAGGAAGTCGAGTGATTTTCAAGAAATGGACGAAAAAGAATTTCGTGTGGTGATTAAACATTACTTTATGAAAGGCAAAACGCCTCAGGAGACTAAAGAGAAGCTTGATAAACATTATGGTGACTCTGCACCTTCGATTAGAACAGTTTATAAGTGGTTTCAAAATTTTCGGACTGACCATATGGGCACAAGTGACGCTGAACGTTCTGGACGGCCTGTGGAGGTTACGACTCCAGAAATCATTGATCAAATCCATGATATGGTGATGGATGACAGAAGAGTTAAGGTGCGTGAGATTGCTAGTGCTGTGGGCATCTCGACTGAACGGGTACATAATATTTTGCACATGAGAAAGCTATCCGCAAGATGGGTGCCGCGATTGCTCACGCTTGACCAAAAACGGAATCGTGTGAAGTGTTGCAAGGATGGTTTCCAGCTGTTCCAGAAGAATCCAGAGGACTTTAAGCGTCGTTTCGTCACTGTGGATGAAACATGGATACATTACTATACTCCTGAGACCAAACAACAATCTAAACAATGGGTTACCAAGGGGGAATCTGCACCAAAAAAGGCGAAGACCGTTCCTTCGGCCGGAAAGGTTATGGCGACTGTCTTTTGGGATTCGCAAGGGATAATCCTTATTGACTATCTAAAAAAGGGTAAAACTATTACAGGTGAATATTATCCATCGTTATTGGACCGTTTGAAAACCGAGCTGCAAGAAAAAACGCCCGCGATTGGCCCACAAGAAAGTCCTTTTCCATCACGACAACGCACCAGCACACACCTCAGCAGTTGTGGTCGCAAAATTAATGGAAATAGGATTCCAACTCGTTACACATCCCCCCTATTCTCCAGACTTGGCTCCCTCGGACTACTATTTGTTCCCCAATTTGAAGAAATGGCTGGCGGGACAAAGATTTTATTCAAACGAGAAGATGATTGCAGACACTAATGGATATTTTGCAGACTTGGACAAATCCTATTATTCGAAAGGGATCAACAAACTAGAACATCGTTGGACGAAGTGTATAAGCCTAAAAGGAGACTATGTCGAAAAATAAAAAAGGTTTACCCCAAACACATAAGTAGTTTTTATTTTTGCACGGACTTTTCAAACCAGCCTCGTATATCTAGCTAATGGAAAACTACATATTGAATATTTTTTGGTAGCTGTCACTGCAGGAATTAGTAAAAAAAACCCACCCCTAAAAAATATACTTCTTAAATTTCAATATTTGTAGTCTATAATATATATAAAATGCAACGTCTCTCTGTCTGTTTGTCCGTTAGTGCTCTTATCACTGGAGAACCACTTATCCGATTTACGTGCTTTTTTTTTAAACATAGATATGTTCTCTGGCCAGGTTCTAGGCTATATTTTATTACGTTAGGTAGCATAAGGAATAAGCAGGGACGATAATAGTGAATCAAGTCGGAAAAACGTTTGGCGCTAGCGTATTCTCTGGCAATACACTGCCTAAACCATTAAATATGGAACAATATCATGTAATAGAGAATATCTATTATATATATAAAATGCAACGCCCCTCTGTCTGTCCGTTAGTGCGCTTATCATTCGAGAACCGTTTATCCGATTTACGTGTTTTTTTTTAATTCATACATTTGTTTTCTGGCCAGGTTATCTATAATCTTCTATAATATATATAAAATGCAACGCCTTTCTGTCTGTCTGTCCGTTAGTGCGCTTATCACTGGAGAACCACTTATCCGATTTACGTGCTTTTTTTTTAAACCTATAAATGTTCTATGACCAGGTTACAGGATATATCTTATTACATTAGGTAACATAAGGAATAAGGAGTGACGATAATAGTGAATCAAGTCGGAAAAAAGTTTGCCGCTAGCGCCTTCTCTTGCAATACGCTGCCTAAACCATTAAATATGGAATATTATCATGTAGCAGAGCATATAATATATATATATATATATATATATATATATATATATATATATATATATATATATATATATATATATATATATCATAAAATGCAGCGTCTCTCTGTCTACCTGTCTGTCCGTTAGTGCGCTTATTACTTAAGAACTACTTATCCGATTTACATATTTTTTTTTAATTCATACATTTGTTTTCTGGCCAGGTTATCTATAATCTGTAATTCTTTTTAAACCTACATATGTTCTCTGACCAGGTTACAGGTAACATAAGGAATAAGGAGTGACGATAATAGTGAATCAATTCGGAAAAAAGTTTGCCGCTAACGCGTTCTTTTGCAATACGCTGCCTAAACCATTAAATATGAAATAATATCATGTAGCAAAGCATATAATATATATAAAATGCAGCGTCTCTCTGTCTACCTGTCTGTCCGTTAGTGCACTTATTACTCGAGAATTACTTATCCGATTTACGTGTTTTTTTTTAATTCATACATATGTTCTCTGGCCGGGTTATAGGATAAATTTTATTGGGTTGAGTAATATAAGGAATGAGCAGTGACGATAATAGCGAATGAAGTCCACGCAAGCGGAGCCGCGGGCACTGCTAGTAAATATATAATATGAAGCTTATTACTAACCACTAACAGTATAATTTTTATTGAGATATCTCAAGTAGTTTTGAAGAAATTCAATTTTAACGTTAAGGGTTGTCACTCTCGTAACTCCCTTAATATTAGGAATAAAAATCTAAAACCCGGTGTGTGCATGCTTTAGACAGAGAATAATAAATTAAAGGCAAAATGTATTAAATCAGACGCTGGGGCACTTTTCAGTGGCTTATACGGAAATACTTTTTCAGATCGACAGCATTCCTTCTTTATCATAGCAATGTCAAAGCAAATTCAGAAAATGGCAGCTGAAATAAACGAAATAAAATTATTTCCAATGGTTAAAACTTTAAAATGAAAAGTTCTCTTTAATAAAATTTCAAATATGTTATTTATTTAAGTACTTAATTGCCCCCCACGAGTTTTTATCAGTGACCTTGTTTTTATTTCGTTAGTAGAATAGCACCACGTCAGTAACAACTTATTTTATAGAAAAATAATTCGTCTATCGCACAACATGGAAAGCTTTTAAAAAATTTACTACGAGGATGGATTGAAAAGTTCGCGGCCTGACCAAAAAATAATAATAATGTTTTTATTATAGTACCCTCAATAAGTTCATACTTTCTTTGGTTGTCGCACGATGATATGAAAACAACACTAGGGGAATCTGCTTCGTCATATTCTACTGTGAAAAAATGGGTTACAGAATTTAAATGTGGGCGAGAGAGCATCGAAGATGACCCTCGCTCCGGTCGGCCCACGACGTCTACGACTGAAGAAAACATCGGCAAAGTGTATGATCTCATATTGAAAGACCGTAGATTAACTATCAGGGAGATTGCAGACACGTATGAACGAACACAAAACATCATTGCCAAAGAACTCGGATTTTCTAAGTTTTCCACCAGGTGGGTCCACAGATTGCTTTCAGTTGAACAAAAACGAATTCAACTCACGATTTCTCGCAACTGTTTGGAGATATTTGAGGCTGATCGGCAAGATTTTCTTAACAGGTTTGTGACAGTCAAAACAATCCAAGCAGTGAAAAAAATCTGGTGAACCGACCCCAAAGAAAGAGAAGGCAAGGCTGGAAAAGTGATGGCGTCAGTTTTTTGGGATGCTAAAGGTATTATTATGGTGGATACCTTCCGAAAGGCGAAACAATAAACTCGGCTTACTATTGCAACCTTTTGCTACGTTTACGTCAAGAAATTAAAGAGAAACGCCCAGGATTACTGAGAAAGAAAGTTTCCATCAGGACAACGCTCGCTTTCACACGTCTGTTGAGTCTATGGCTCAAATTCGTGATTGTGGTTTCAAATTGCAGCCCCACCCGGCTTATTCTCCTGATTTGGCACCTTCGAACTTTCATCTGTTTCCAAACCTAAAAAAACACCTTGGTGGCCAGAAATTATCATCAAATGAAGAACTCGAAGCTGCAGTTGACCAGTATTTTGAAAACCTTGAGCAATTTTTTTTTGAAACAGGTATGGAAGCTTTGGAAAGCAGATGGAAGAAGTGCATAGAACTAGGTGGAGATTACGTCGAAAAATAAAAATATTTTTGTACGTATTTTATTTTGTTTTCTTGACTAAGCCGCGAACTTTTCGATCCATCCCTGTATTTACTACTTACTTTCTAAAATCAGATACAAAAAGATATACAGGATGTTTTTAGCGTTCCGTACGGAACACTTATAAGATCACTTCGGTATCTGTTCGTCTGTCGGTCACACCCAAGTTTCTTCAAAACTGTTTAACACAGGAAGTTGAACTTTGGCACTAATATAGGAATTGTTGTCCTCATCAGAGCCGTATAGTTTTAAAAGTTAAATTTTGACTTAAAGGGTTAGTTTGGGGGGGGGGGGGGGGGGGGGGGTGAAATCGGAAGTGAAAAAAAAATTTGTTTAACGAGGTCATCGAGTGGGGTGTCAAATGAAAGCTTGTAAAAACACGAGTTCAAAAATATATATATAATGTAATACTTGCGCACACTTTTCTTTGTATTATTTTTTAAAACTGCGAAAAATCGCTGTCCCCCCCTTATCTCGAAAAGTACTGATCATAAAATTTAGAAAAATTTCTGGAATATTCTGCACAGGATATACCAGATAAATTATCACAAGTGATAATTTATCTGGTATATAAAAAAAACCAAAAATTTCAAGGTCTTCAGTTTTCAGTAAAGATCGGAAAAAAGACTTTATTGAAAACTCATTTGGGGTGTGTTTTGTGAAGTCATTGATCATCATTTTATACTAACCTAACAAAAATTTTTATTTTAAAAGCAGTCAACCTACGGAACACTAATTGCGCAAGTACCTCGTCATATTAAGTTACTTTGTCGAATTTAGTGTATATAAAAACTATTTATTACTCTATAAAAATGCCTTTAGTTCGGTGGAAATAAATTGTATAAAAACATCATTTCTTGTTAACTACTGTCATCATTATAGTATTTGACAGGCCGCATTCTTTTGTGTTTCTTCTTTCTTTCACAGCACAGAATTATCAAGAATGATGTCAGTCGAATACTACTTAAAAATTTGTATTTTAGAAAGCAATGTGAACAAATATGAAAGGGAAATTATTAACGCTATCGCGTATTTTTAGGGTTTAATGATTTATTAAAGTAGCATAGAGCATACTGTGATATACTGAGGACCGTATTTTTAATTCTAAATAATTTCAGACCTGTGGCTGGTCAAAGGGGGGCATATGTTTTTTTTTTACTAGGGGAAGTTTCTACAAGTCCAGCCGCCGCGGGTCTGCGATATTTAGATTGGCTTTAAGTTTTTAAAGTTACATTGTATATAAATATATGTATATATATATATATATATATATATATATATATATATATATATATATATATATATATATATATATATATATATATATATAGTGAAGTCTACTTATAACGAACCCTTTCCGGTTAAAACGAACTATTTTATAATGCACGAAAAAACTTCTATAAGACCAATGCAAATTTTTATCGGTTATAACGAACCCGATTATAACGAACTTCCGGATAAAGCGAAACAAATTTGGATGTTTTGTGTCAGTTTATAATGAACTTGCCACTACCTGGGCTCGAAGTCGTGCGACTTGATCTAGGGAATTCACCGAAACTCGCTGGGAACTCCTATTCTACTTGTTTCCGCCGCGTCGCTAGTTCGAGCAGTATTATTTTCAATTCACTTGTTGTGTTATGCGGTTCTAATGTATATTTGATCAAAGTAACAAAGTGAATATTTAAGTTTTTATTTTAAAATGAGTACACAAAAACGTAAAGCGTTTACTTTAAAAGACAAACCCGATATTATAAGGAAAATAGAAAATGGAGTTAAACAAAATGATGTTTGCAAACAGTTGAATTTAACTAAATCTGCGGTTTCTACCATATGGAAGAGAAGAGGCAAGAAATCTTATCAATCTATTATAAAAGAAACTTTAGTTGTAAAAAAGTAAGAAAATCTACACATGACCAAGTCGATAAAGGGCTCCTTAAATGGTTTAGTCAAAAACGACATGAACATGTTCCTATTACCGACTATACTTTACAAGAGAAAGCTAGTGAATTGGAAAGGAAAATAGAGAACACCGAATTTAAGTGTTCTATAAGTTGGATTGAACGATTTAAAAAGCTACATAATATTAGTGGGGGTAAGTTAGAAGGAGAAACCGCAGGAGTGGATATGACTGTTGTTGATCAGTGGTTGGCCAATCTATGGCCAGAAATTCGAAAAAGTTATGAATATGTGGACATTTTTAATGCGGATGAAACGGGTTTCTTTTACAAGATGACGCCTGATAAGACATTAAAGTTTGTCGGAGAGAATTATGCTGATGGAAAATTATCAAAAGTAAGGATTACTGTGTTAATAACCGCAAATATGTCTGGAACAGAGAAAAGAAAATTGTTTTTGATAGGAAAGTCCGCCAATCCCAGGTGTTTTAAAACAAACAGTAAAGCCTAGATGACATCAGAAATTTTGAAAAACGAACTGATCGAATGGAACAAAGAATTAAAATTCACAAACAGAAAAATATTATTTTTGATTGACAACTGTCCAGCGCACCCTGAAGTTGATCTACAGTAAATAAAATTGGTTTATACCTCCAAACCAAGTGCAAAGCTCCAGCGTATGGATCAAGGTGTGATACATTCTTTAAAATGTCATTGTAGAAAGATTTTACTTATGAAAATGTTAGAGATGATCGATAAAGGTAACATTTTTTCTGTAACTCTCTTGGACGCTATAAACTTTATCCATATGGCTTGGCAAAGAGTTAGTAGAGAAACCATTGCAAACTGTTTTAAGCATAGCAGATTTTTAAGGAAGGAATGTAGATATGACTCAGATGATGAGCTACCGTTGACTTAGTGGATTGAAAAACATCGAGAAGATCCTACTGATTGTCTAGATTTTGTTTACGGTGCTGACATTCAACGAAGTAACGTGGAAATAGAGATTAAAAAGATGTTTAATCACTTTAATTTTGAAGAATATGTATGTGCTGATAATGAATTAATGACGAGAGAAATATTAACTGATGATCAAATTGGGATATCAGTGACTTCTGGAAAGATTTTAAGCGATAATGACGACGGAGACGTGCTTGGAGGAGGAGACAATATGACTGAAATTCGCAATTTTTTGGAATCTCGTGAAGTTTCTGAACATATATATATATATATATATATATATATATATATATATATATATATATATATATATATATATATATATATGTATATATATATATATATATATATATATATATATATATATATATATATATATATATATATATATATATATATATATATATATATATATATATATATATATATATATATATATATATATATATATATATATATATATATATATATATACATATATATATATATATATATATATATATATATATATATATATATATATATATATATATATATATATATATATATATATATATATATATATATATATATATATATATGTATATAGTCTTATCCATAATAAGGGCCAAGCTGATGTGATTTTCACCGAGTTCTCTCAAGCTTTTGACAAAAACAATCATATGATGGCCTGCCCAAGCCTAGAGCTTTCGAGTTTGTCTGACAAATTTGTGCACTTTTTCCAGTCGTATCTGATATAATGATTTCAATATGTTCAATAAAATGATTTTGCATCTCCTTCTTTTGAAGCACCATCTGGAGTGCCCCAGAGTTCCAAATTGGGGCTCTACTTTTTTTTTAATATTTATTAGCGATATCTTTGAAGCTATAGCTGTCAATTATTAAATATTTGCTGATGACTTACGTACGGTACGTAGATTAAGAGACTTGAGGATTGCAAAAAATTACAAAACGTTCTTAACAAAGTTCATAATTGGCGTGCGGTCAATAAATTGAAAAAATAACAGAGGAAGCACTTTTCAGAAAGGCAGAGAAGCTTATTCAATAACACTTCTGTTTAAAATCGTTAATGGTAGTTTCATTTGTCCTTCTCTGTTGGAAGAACTCAAGTTTGTTGCATCCAGAGGTTCTGGTAGACAAAGGAAGTATTTCTATTTGCTGAGAGCTACTAGGAATGTTATGTTAGGATCACCAGTGTACAAAATATGTTTAGTTTTTATAACGAAATAGCTCATCAACGTGATTTTGGCCTCGTGGATTCATTATGGTTTTAATAATTGTTACTGTATTGTTGTGAGCGCCCATGCCATATGCACATGTGTATTTTTTAGCTATATTGTTATAAATAGACTTATTGCTTTTCACGACCCAATTAATTACTTTGTGTGCGGCTCAGTTATAAATAAATAAATATATAATATACGTTACTTTATTAGGTTGGAAGTTTCGCACTGACAGAACCATCATCAGGGACAGATGCTTTCGCTTTAAAGGCGACAGCTAAAAAAGTAGGAAATGAGCTTGTGCTAAACGGTTCCAAAATGTGGATATCGAACTCAGATTTATCAGGAGTGTTTTTGATTATGGCTAATGCTGACCCATCAAAGGTAGGTAGACGTGTAATAATCAAATAAATACTTTTTCATTATCCATAAAAATATTTAGGTTATTTAAATGTCAAATAATTGCAATTAAAAAACTTTTTGGAAATATTTTTACTGAAATTAGTTTGTCAGAAAGTTAATGGACATATTAACTCATTCACGATATTATGACCTTTTAAAATGGTAAGTTATAAGGAGTGTGAATTAATTTTGAGGGATTTCCAAGAGAGGGCGTAACTTGTATTATATCGCGTGATTTCGACGAAAGTTCAGAATCGACTGATAGTTTTACTAAATTGCGTCGTAGACAAAGGTTCTCTCTGCCAATTTTTTTGTTGAATCGCTAGAATCGCATCTATCAAAAGTGAATTATCGGGGACACGTCTTACTTGACAGACTGTATATTAGGGTGGTCCCAAGGTATAGGGGGGGGGGGGAAATATTTTCATCGTAATGCCAGCAGGACCCCCTAAAATATGCCATTTTTCTAAAAAAAATGAGATTTGCACAGTTTTAGCTCGATTAGGTAATGTTAACCGTTGCCTCATCGAGGTTAAAGCTGTAAAATTCGATTTTTTGCAAGAAAATCGTGATTTTTCCCTCATAAAATGCAAACTATTCGTCCTAGAAACCTGACTCTTGTTTCATTTCATAGGAAATGTTGTTGTCTTAAAGTTTTAGTCCTACCACGTTTTTGTTAAACCTTTTATATTTGAAGATATTTATCATCCAAAACCGGACGTGATTCGAATCCTCAAATTCGACCTTCAAACTGTTTAGAAAACAAAAGTGAAAAATGGCAATAAAGATACCTAACTTAAATACTTTTGACCATTTTTTGTTTCCTTTGTATTATAAACAATTGTACAAATACATTATTATACAATATATAATTAGACATAAAATTGTCATTTGTTTTAACTTTATAAATAATTTTACAAATTGCAAGGTAGTGGGTACCTACTTGATATTTCGTTCTATTCTTTAAAAGGTTTGTTTTTGTTACAAAAAAGCTGTTGCTAAGGACCCTTTTATCAGAGAATTCTACCTAGATTGTCATAAACCATACCCCTTTTTTTTTGTTCCTTGTCTGGGATGCCCGGGGAGATGCTATAAGCCAGTATGGGTCTAACGCAAGTTCTATATATTCTTGTTTGCTTCTACACGTAGATCTTTGTTTTTTCCAAACTACATCTCTGAGGGCCCCTGATATTGCGCTTTATTTATTTGTTGTCTCACTTCTTCTTCTGTTATATCTACGTAGCTAGTAATTAGTACTCCAAGATATGGGAATTTTATTACTTGCTCTATTAATTTCCCATTTATTTCTAATTTACACCTTACTGGTTCTTTAGCTATTGTGATGCATTTTGTTTTGTCGGTATTGACTTCCATGTTCTATCTTTCTGCTACTTGTTTGAATTTAGAGAGCCGTCTTTGTAGGCCGTGTTCCGATTGTGATATTAGAAAAATATCATCTGCATATCCCAGTATCTTCTAGTTCGTATCCATCGTTGACTGTTTTACTTCCTCAATGATTTTGTCCATTATTATGCAGAATAGTAACGGCTATCTCCCTGTCCGTTATTACTTCTTATTCTTGTTGTGTCACCGTGATTGAGTTTTTGGATTATTTGTGGTATTGGGTACGGAATTAGGTCCTTTATTAATTCTAATATATCTCTCAACCTGGCTCTGTCGAATGCTTTCCTTAAGTCGATGAAACAAAAAAATAAACAAAAAAATGGTTTCTGGTATTCTATAGCTTTTTATCTTATTTGCCTTATTGCAAAGATAGCGTCTGTGGTTGATCTGTTTTAGCGGAACCCTTGTTGCTCGTCGCTTATGTGTATATTGTTTTCTATTTCACTTTTCATAATACTTGTGAACACTTTCATAATACTTGCTAGCAGTGTTATTCCTCTATAGTTACTCGGGTCTTTTTTGCTGCATTTTTTAAATATCGCTATCGTGATGCTTTTTGTCCATTCCTTCGGTATTTCTACTTCCTGTAATATTTTATTAAAGAATGTTGTCATTTCCGATATGTAGCTTTCTCCGGCATATTTAATTAGTTCATTTGATATCCCATCTTCTCCTAGTGCTTTTCCATATATTTCCAATAGCTGTGATTGTCAAGTATTCATTAATATTGGCTTTTCTTCTTCGTAACATTTTCCATGCCTTTTTTTTTCCTGTGTATAAATCTCTTTCCTTTATTTTATGAAATTTGTCCAATATTCCTGCTTTATTTTCTTAATTTTTGCATTGACTTCATTTCGTATTTCTATGTAGTACTGTCTGTTTTCTTCGTTTTTTTGTGATATATATGGTATGTGTGCTCTTCTTTTCTTTTGTGCAAGTTCTTTGACTTCTTGGGTGAACCACGGAATATTGTTTTTTTTTTGTCTCTCACGTTTATTCGTCTTATACCTATAGCTTCTTTACTCGCTTGTAGAGGGTTGTTTCTTAACTTATTCCAGCTTTCTTCTACTGTGTCTGTTTCTAGAATTGCGTTGTTCTTAATCTGTTCAGTTATCATTTTCGTATACAACGTATACAACCATTTTGTCGTGTCGTCTTGTAGTGCTTCTATGTTTATCTTTTCTACGTATAATGGTTGTTTTCTTTTACGCAAATTCCTTTGTTAAGTGCTGTGTTTGGTCCGTTTTGCTGTACGGTGTTGAAACATGGACATTGAAAGTGTCATCTATTAACAAACTGGAGGCATTTGAAATCTGGTTACTCAGAAGAATGCTGAGAGTATCTTGGGTCGATAGAATGAGGAAGTGATCGAGAGAGCCAACCTGGAAGATCGCGAATTATTCGAAAACATAAAAAGGAGAAAGATTTCATACTTGGGTCGTATTATCCGTGAGGAACGTTATAACTTTCAACGCCTGATACTGCAGGATAAAATTCAAGACAAAAGGGGAATGGGACGAAAAGGACTATCATGGCTGCGCAATATTCGTCACTGGACAGGAATAAGTGATTTTCGGTCTCTCCAAAATGCGGCTTTAAACAGACTCATCTGATGAGAGAATTTTGGAACAGACGCCTACGCAGGTATCTGCATGGCACCTTAAGAAGAAGAACATGCACTGGGAATGATTTAAAAGCAAGGAAATTGGGTGCTGTACCAACTGAAATCGAGAAACGTTAAAAGGCGATTCTTTACCTGTGGACAACTGCTTCAACGGCACAATCGGAAAGTTTTTTGTACCGTGTCGTAACTGATGAATGAAAAATGAAACTTTATGAAAATGGATAGGCCACGATAATGTGTATCTGGTGAGATCAGCTGGGTGCAGTGTATTATGAGCTGCTAGCGAAACTATTACTGGAGAACGTTACCGACAACAATTGAGCCGAGCGTTGAAGGAAAAACGACCGCAATATGCCAAAAGACACGACAAAGTGATTTTTCACTATGACGACGCTCGGCCATATGTTGCAAAACCCATCAAGGAGACGCTAGAAGCGTTTGGATGAGATGTCCTACTGCACCCGCCGTAGTCACCAGATATTGCTCCTACTTATCACTTGTACCCATGGATGACGCACGGCCTGTCTGAACAGCGCTTCTATTCTTATGAGGATACCAAAAAATGGGTTGATTCGTGGATAGCCTCAAAAGATGAGGAGAGGAGAAAATAGTGGCTAGTGATGGACAATACTTTGAATAATCAATCTGTAGTTTCAAATTTTTTTACACAATAAAGTGATATTTTTACCGAAAAAAAAACCCTTCAAAATTAATTCACACACCCAATATTTTGAAAATTATTTAAAACTTGCTGTTGCTATCTGACATTCACACTTACTGCTGTGGCCAATAAAAAGTGTGTTAAAATTTGGCAATGCTATCGACTATCATTAGGTTTAAATTACTGTACAGATTTTGTCACATTATTTTGATTGCTTACAACAGATATTTTTGTCATTATTCTAAATACCATAATGACGTTTATCTTGGTACAGAATTTCCAAAATAAGTAAGATTAATTTGTTTTTTTTTTAGAGATTATTGATAAATATTCAAATAATTATTAGGACAGGTTGTCTGTCTGATACTTGACATTCATTTTTAGTCTTCCGTATCCAAATTGAAAAATGGAACACTTAAAGAATCATTTCGGTGTCTGTCTGTCTGTCACAGTCGATTTTCTCCGAAACTATTTGACATAGAAAGTTAAAATTTGTCACAAATATAGAAATTGATGGCCCAATCACAGCCGTGTAGTTTTGAAAGTTAAGTTTTGACTTAAGGGGTTAGTTTTGGGAGGTGAAAAAAAATTGTCCAAGGTCATCAAATGAGGTGTCAAATGAAAGCTTGTGAAAACACTCCCTCAAAAATATATATAATGTAATACTTGCGCACACTTTTCCTCGTATTATTCTAAAAAAATAGCTAAAAGTCCCAGTCCCTTTATCGTATCTCGAAAAGTACTGATCAAAAAATTTTGAAAAAATTCTGGAATAATCTTCAAAAAATGTATATTCAGCGAAAATTATTTAGTTACGTTTGATAATTTATCTGATATAAAAAAAAAACTATCCTTGACAATATGGTTTATGCTTTTTAATCTACTTTTCAGTACGTTACTGATACCGTGCTCGTCGCTTCTGTACCGAGACAATCGAGGCAAAAATTTTATTTTATTCGTTTATAATTAAACAGATATTTAGGTAGTAAATATTGTTTTACACTTTTATTGCTAGATTATAGATTGAGCTAGCCTAGAATAGCTAGGCTATTAGGTAGCTAAGATGCTATAACTATTGTACATTATTGACTAAGAAAACGTAAAAAGACATATTGGATCTTAAGAAGTTAGAGACCAAATTAACTTAGTCTAGGTAAGGTCTAACTTGCACTTGACCGTTTTTTATTCATCATCATCATCATCATTAGCTTATTCCATCCATAGTCGAATGTAAGCTTCCCAAGTTGTCTCCAATGAGCTTTGTTGTTTGCTTTTTGCATCTAATCGTGTCCTGCTAACCATTTTATGTCGTCCGTCCATCTTGTCTGTAGTCTACCTTTGCATCTTTTGTGCTCTCTAGGCCTCCATTCAACTATACGGCGTGTCCATCTGTTATCATTCAGCCTTGCGATATGCCCCACCCAATTCCGCCTTAATATACATATTCGTTGCACTACATCTGTCACTTTTGATCTTCTTCGTATCTCGATGTTGGGAATACGATCTTGGAGTCCAATATTTAGCATTCTTCTCTACATTGCTCTTTGGGTTACCTGGAGTTTATTACTTACTTAATCCTTATGCCTTTGTACCCCTTGAGGAGTGTAAGGCCCGTGGAGTTGAGTTATTCTATATCTGTCTTCTCTATATTTCCTTCTATATCCTTCCATCCTGTTTAAATTGCCGATTGCCTCTTTTGTTTCTTCTGTATTAGTTTCTTCTGTTTGTATGAGTTCTGTATCTTGTTCCGGTATTATCTCTCTATGTTGATTTTGGTATGCTTTTCCTTCTAATTTTTTGCATCCATTTCCTTTCCTTTCGGTTTCAGTGATTCCTACATAGTACATTTGTTGTTCTTCTGTCAGTTCATCCTCTTTTCCGTTTATACCTCTTTTATTCCGTGTTCTCAATCTAAAAACTCGATAATTATTTCCCATTTCTTTCTTTCTATTTATTTATTTGATTATCTTTTATTTGTATTCATTTTACTAGTCCTCTCTTCCGTATCCTTTATCTTTGCCAGGGTCGTCGTCAATCTACCTATCTCTCTCCTTTTTCTCAGTTTTTTGATTTGAAGGTTGTAGTATTCTTTGTTTGTTCTTTCAGTTTTTCTTCCTCAATGTCCCATTTATATTCTCTTCCTTCGATTACGATTTCCCATTCATCTTTTGTTAAAGTTGTTTATGTAAACTTTCTCTCTTAGGTTTCTCAGTTTGTTTTTAATTTTTATTACAGCTTCCTTATCTCCTGTGCTTCCAAGTTCTATCTTGCATATAGTCGCTCCTATTTTTATCCTATATTTAATCTGTACTTTTGTGTCCATACCCTTCTTCATAAAATGTTCTACATTTTCAAATCTGGTTGGCTATTCGCTTCAAATCTTATTTCCGATATTAAAATATTATTCCTTACGCTGCCTTTTTCCAGTCTATTCATCTTCAAATCCATACTTGTCATGTTTTCTCTAATTATCTTATTTTCCTCTTTCAGTACTTTATATCTAACATTAGCTCTCTGATCTGTTTATCTTATCGACTCTTTCTCTTTTCGAGTCCCCTGAGGTGTAATCATCGCTATCCATTGTTCTTTCGGTTATAAAAACTTTACGTGTGTTCCTCGTATATTCCATTTTCAAACACAGGACAAAAAGAAAAAAATTATTGTTTATATTTCTTATCACCGTAAACAATAAAATGATCAAGGTTGTCGCTTATCGCTTCATACAATTTCACAAAATTATTCTCATAAATCTCCAAATTTTTTTACTTACTGTCTTAATCTAACACTACACTCTGCTTTATTTTTAGTCCCTCTCGTTTGCAATAGACAAAATAATTAAATAGTTCGAAACACTACCGTAATAATGCTCGTTGAACGAGTTGACTATTGCCGGGCGTTCGATTCACGTGTGCACATATCGCGATCCGAAACTTAACTCCGGAGTTTATTTATTTATATTTATGATCTTCTTCGTATCTCGATGTTGGGAATACGATCTTGGAGTCCAGTATTTAGCATTATTCTCTCCATTGCTTTTTGGGTTACCTGGAGTTTATTTATTATACTTTTATTTAAAGCCCACGTTTTAGTGCCATATGTTAATACCAGCAGTACATATTGACCGAATACTATGGCTTTTACTATATTTGGGATGGCCAATTTAAAGGTTGACTATAACCTTCCGAACGCAGACCAAGTTAACGAGACTCTTTTATTGATATTTCGATTTTTTGTCCTAAATATATGAATATTTGTACCTGAAAACGTGAAAAAACATATTGAATCTTAAGATGTCAGGGACCTAATTAACTTAGCCTAGGTAAGCTCCAACTTGCACTTGACCGGTTTTTATTATTATCATGATATGAACTGTCATATACACATTTTCATGGTTATTGACAGCGAACAAAGATAGAGAACACGCGTCGCGTCGCCTTGCACGAATAAAGAGCACTTAAAAATATAACATGTAATCCCGTACAGTCGGTCAAGTAAGAACGTGTCGCCTATAACTTGTAGTCGGTATTAGATTACTTCGGTGTCTGTCCGTCTGTCCACCCGTCCGTCTATTTGTCTGTCACACCCTATTTTCTCCGAAGCTATTTGATATAGAAAGTTGAAATTTAGTACTAATAGAAGAATTGATGGCCTCATCAGAGCCGTGTAGCTTTGATAGTTAAATTTTGACTTAAGGGACTAGTGCGGGGGGGGGGGGCGTGAAATCGGAAGGGAAAAAAAAACTACCAGGTCCTCGAAAAAAAAAAATATATATAAGGTTACTTGCGCACACTTTTCTTTATATTATTTTTAATAAATTGCCAAAAATCGAAGCCCCCCTTATCTCGAAAAGTACTGATCAAAAAATTTTGAAAAAATTTAACGAAAATTATTACGAGTGCATTACCTTTAATAAATTATCTGGTATATATAAAAAAAAAATTCAAGGTCATCAGTTTTCAGTAAAAATCGGAAAAAAACTTTGTTGAAAACTCATTTGGGGTGTGTTTTGTGAAGTCATTGATCATTTTATACCTCCGTAACAAAAAAAAATTTTATTTTGAAAGCAATCAACGTACGGAACACTAATTGCGCAAGTTCAACTTGCACTGGACCGGTTATTTTTTGAAGCACCCTGCAAACAATGTACTGCGGAAAGAAATTCATTTCTAACCTTATTTATGCTTAAATACAGTGATCTCGAACCTACCGATTTTTCGGTATTTCTACCGATATGGGGTCTGTCCTACCGAAATTTAACGATTTTTCCACGATTTCTGAGAATACAAGGAAATTCTTCCGATTTTTTTACATTTCCAAGTTGGCAGCCCTTTTCCTTTATGTTTTTTTTTACGGGGAATCCCTCGCCAGTATGATAAATAGTTATTGCAGAATGTTCCCGATATCTTTTGTCTTGTCCTACAACTCGTAACTCGACGTTTTTAAGGGATCCCCCTAGCTAATTCGCTTGTCTTTATAAACAAGAATTCGGATTTTATTGTTTCATCAATTTCCATTACTTAGAAGAGAAACTTTCTCTGAGTTACTAATAGCGCCTACTAGTAGTATCTACCAAAAACATTATTATAATACCAAGTCAAAATATCGTCAGACGAAGAACCTCGTACAAGCGGGAATATAAAAAGGAAAAAATACCTACAATTTTATAGAAAAGAATGGGAAGTAAAATTTTCAGGCTGGCTGCAAGAAAGTCGTAAAAGCGCATTAGTGTTTATTCACTCATGTATAAAATATTGTAAAAAAAAAAATTCTCTTATTAGTTTTAATTGTATACTTAGTATATTCTGTAAGTTCCTATTATTTTACAAAGATAAAGAAGTTTAAAATAAACAAATTTGATTGAATATTGTATTTTTTCATATACCGATTTTGGGTACAAATATGCCGATATTAGTGGGCAACTCTACCGATTTCGCATTTTGATGTTCGAGACCATTGCTTAAATAGTACATTATCGAACTTGAGTAGTGTATAGGCTTCGCGCGGGGATCATTAAGTATTGTATAGTTCCAATCATTATTATGAGAACGGTTTTTGGTTGGGATATTTTATAATTATAAAAATTGGCATAAACACCGTCGAATTAGACTGATATGACCTTGTGACGGTTCTTACACGAATCTAATGTTTAATTCCGATAATTATTGTTTACAACCTGTTTATGTTTTTTTTTTCTTACAGGGTTACAGGGGTATCACATGCTTTATAGTAGACAGAGATACGCCCGGTTTTACGATAAACAAACCAGAAGACAAACTCGGTATTGTAGCTTCAGGTACCTGTATGTTAACATTGGAAGATGTGAAAATCCCAGAGAGTAATATTGTCGGACAATATGGACAAGGGTAAGATAATGTTCTACTAAAAACACGAAAGTTACAAAGTGAATTGAGTTCGCATTAACTATCAGTTTGTTTAATCATGAACGAGCATAATTTTAGCTGATAAAGAAGAATATCAATAACATTATATTTATAAGTAACAGCTGAATATTTTCACATTTGTGTTTTAATAATATATATCTTTACTATAACATCATAAGCGACCATTCAGTTTTCTTAGCGGTGTTGCACAGAAACGGAGTAAGATAAGTAAGTATTGCAAGACAGGATTACAACTTACTCCACCATTTTTTTCTTGCCCTTACCACACTAAATGAAATTTTAGGTGGATGATTTATTTGGCGGGAAGTGATTTCATTATTCATCTAAAATGTTTTTGAGACCGATCATTACTAATCGAAGCAATCAACCAATTTTAAATGCACGCTCGTGTTTTAATGTAAATATGTGGTGACTTGGTTACAGTCTTCTTTGACATGAAGGTCTAAACTCATTATAGAGTCAGCCCCATAAAATTACTTAGTTAATTTAAAAGCCTTGCCAAGTAAAAGCAGGGCAATTTAACGCCGCTATATTTTTCGATTGTATCTTTTTATTACATTCTTTAAATACCCAATATTTATTTGTTTTTCTTATTATCGCAGATACAAAATTGCTATAGACGTATTGAACGAAGGTAGGATAGGAATAGCCGCCCAAATGTTAGGTTTAGCGCAAGGATGCTTCGATGCCACTATTCCCTACACGTTGGAGAGACAGCAGTTTGGACAACCTATTTTTAACTTCCAGGTAGGACAGATGTATATTTTTATTTCATAAACGTGTCGTACATATCAAAACAATACTGCATCGCCGGATGTTCTCCTGGACCCATGAGGAAATATATATATATATATATATATATATATATATATATATATATATATATATATATATATATATATATATATATATTTATGTATATATATATATATATATATATATATATATATATATATATATATATATATATATATATATATATATATACAGTACAGTGACTCACAGCTTAAATGATGCAGTCGCTATAAGAAAAGACTAACTGGTCTCAGTGCCTCTTTATTTATTTGGAAAAAACAACTTATTGAAATTAAATTAGTAAAGAGTCTTCTAAAAAAGTATGAATTACTTTTTGTCTTAAATATATATAACTATAAATAATTAATCAAATCATATGCAATTTTAACGTCACAGCTTAAATGATGCAAAATAACAACAGGGGTCAAAACTTATCGCATTTTGAAATTTACGAAGGCGGCGTTACTTTGATTTCTTAGTGCAATTGTTTTTTGTTTAGTTTGACACTTTTTCATTCAATAAAACGAAATTGTTTAAGAATGGGGCGTCGAACTACAATTTCTGAGAGAAATTTAATTATTACTCATTACAGGAATGGATACACCCAAAGAGACATAGCCAAAATGGTAAATAAATGTCCGTCAACTGTTCAGCATATCATTGAACGTTACCGGAATGAAAATAGAGTCGAGAATAAGTCAAGGTTGGCTCCAAATAAGATCTTCAATGAAGAAAGATGGATTTTAAGAGAGGTATCAAATAATCCAAAAAAAAGTGCGCCAAAGTTGTGCGCCGAGGTGGAAAGACAGTTTGGAAAAAGGTGTAACCCCGAAACAGTTCGACGGATTTTGCAAAATAATAATTTACAACTGCTAGAAATAAGCCTTTCATTAGCCAAAGAAATAGACGCGTGAGATTGGAATTTGCCAAAGAGCATATCAATAAAGACTTGAACTTCTGGAATTCAGTAATATTTGCTGACGAGACCAAAATAAACTTATTTGGGTCCAATGGAAAAATATCAGTGTGGAGAAAGCCTAACGAAGAATTAAAATTGAAAAATATGAAAGCTACGGTAAAGCACGGTGGAGGTGGAGTGATGTTATGGGGCTGTATGTCATCTGCAGGAGTAGGTAACATGCATTTCGTCGAAGGGAATATGAACCAATATGTGTACTTGGATATACTAAGGCAGCATCTCGTCGCTAGTGCCCAAAAATTAGATATTGAAAACAATTATCGGTTCTATCACGGCAATGATCCAATGCACACGTCATTTCGAGTCCGCAGTTGGTTGCTTTATAACTGTCCAAATGTGGCTGACATTAAAAAATAAAGTAAATAGTGCCTCAATATCAAATAAAACTGAATTAAAAGTAAAAATTACTGAAGCATGGAACACTATTTCCCCGGAGTATACTAGAAAGTTAGTTGAATCAATGTCCAGAAGATTACAAGCCGTTATTGATAATGAGGGAGGCCCGACCAAATATTAGCAGGCTTTTTTCAAATTCTACAGTTTGTTTTCTCTAATAATTTTGGTATATTGAATTTTGCATCATTTAAGCTGTGACGTTAAAATCGCATATAATTTAATTAATTATTTATTGTTAATTAAGTAAGGCATATTTAAGACAAAAAGTAATTCATACTTTTTTAGAAGACTCTTTACTAATTTAATTTCAATAGGTTGTTTTTTTCCAAATAAATAAAGAGGCACTGAGACCAGTTAGTCTTTTCTTACAGCGACTGCATCATTTAAGCTGTGAGTCACTGTATAAAGAAAGAAAGCAAAAGTTGCCGTATCAACAAAATTCTTAAATATAAAATTAGTTGGGGAACTCGGCAAAGGACGTGATAAATGTTCACACGATGTTCATTTAGCCAATATTTCGGTCCTAGGTTGGGACCTTTTTAAGGGCAAAAACTGAAAAGGAGAATGAGTCTAATAACTGAGAGAACTTGGGCAAAAATTAAATTATTATTAATAAACTGGTGTAGAAAATATAATAAAAATATAAAAAAAATGTCATAAAAGACAAAAACACTCACAGTTTATTAATAATAATACTAATAATTTAATTTTTGTCCAAGTTCTCTCAGTTAGTAGACTCATTCTCCTTTTCAATTTTTGCCCTGAAGAAGGTCCCAACCTAGGACCGAAATATTGGCTAAATGAACATTGTGTGAACATTTATCACGCCCTTTGCCGAGTTCCCCAACTAATTTTATATTTAAGTATATATATATATATATATATATATATATATATATATATATATATATATATATATATATTTGGTAATTTGGAATTGATCGGTATATATATATATATATATATATATATATATATATATATATATATATATATATATATATATATATATATATATATATATATATATATATAATCCCTGGCCAAATTATTAGACGCACTGCAAGATTTCATGTAAAATATTAATTACCGAGTGATATTGTACCGTTTTATTATTTTAAATTGATTTGTTTTTTATTTTTATATATATATCCAATCAATTACCTATTTATTTGATATAAATAAAACAGCATTAAATTAGAAAAGCATAAGTTTATTAAGTTTTAAAGAAAAGTGAAATTAATGTTAGTAAAAGTCAATATTTAGTTGAGCCACCTTTAGCCGCTATCAAAGCTTTAATTCTGCGCGGCATGCTATCAATGCAAGATTGTACTGTCTCCTGCATTTGAGGATGATGATTCCACACATGAATAATCTTTTCTAGGAGCTGGGTTTTGTTGGTAATCACATCTTTAGCCACTTCTCTTTTCATCAGCTCCCACACATTTTCAATGGGGCCAATCCAACAGAGGGATATTTTTTTCTGCCAAAAAAGCTTTAACAGACCGAGCAGTGTGGCAGGGAGCTCCATCTTGCATGAAAGTGAATGGTTCCCCATTTGGAAACCATTCTCTGAGCTGCGGAATCAACCGATTTTGTAATACTTCTTTGTACTGATCTTGCCTCATTATTCCTTTGACGACGTACAGACGTCCAGTGCCCTTGCCGCTGATGACTGACCAAATCATCACTTTGGTGGGATGTTTAACCGTCGGGACGACACAATCAGGATGAAACTTTTCTCCATGACGACGACGCACATACTGAGCTTTATTCTGCAAAATTTCGAATGTGCTTTCGTCACTGAAGCAGACCTGTCAAAAATAGGAAAAATATATAAACTTCCATGTTTATTTGCTTTATTTAACTGAAAATGATAATAATGTATCAATTATTGATTAAATTGCTGTATCTTACCGATCTCCAGAAGTCCACATCTTTGTCTTGCCATTGTTTGGCCCACTTCAGGCGCTTTGCTTTCATTGCAGCTGTTAACTTGGGCTTCCTGGCGGGGCGACAGGCCTTAAAATCTAATTCTTTCAATTTTCTTCGAACAGTGCGCTCAGAAGCATTTACGCTAGCATCCTGGAGTTGTGATTTTATTACCTTTGTGGTAGCAAATCTGTTTTCTACACAAATTTTCTTCAAACATCTCTCTGACCGTGGAGTGAAAATTGGTTTTTCTACCGCATCTTTTCTTTCTTTTCGGGCTTAATTCCTTCCCTGACTCAATTTTCTTTTTTATGCGTCGTACACTAGCTTCAGAAACCTCCAATCTTCGTGATATTTCTCGGTTTGTAAATGTTTTTCGCAATCACAAAGGCCTTCACTTCAGCTTTTTTACGTGGTGAAAGATCGCCTTTTCTACCCATAATGAAAATAGTCCAATTACTTTTTTAAAACACTGCATACAAAATAAACTAATAACTGAGTAGTATAAAACTGTTAAAACAAATAATCACAGTCCATAAAGCCACAGAAACACGTCCGTACCTGACTCGATTCCGATCGCGACTGATACAGGTTTGTACTTCTTTACGTTCATGTATCACTTTGTCAACACAGTGTTGCCATATGTTAAAAATAAATACAAATATGTAGTCTACAACAATTCTTTTAAATAAAAATCAATAATATTGTAGTTTAAATATACCATTATTGCATAAAAACTCTTAAGAAACATAAAATTACTAAAAAAAAAATATACAGTGCGTCTAATAATTTGGCCAGGGACTGTATATATATATATATATATATATATATATATATATATATATATATATATATATATATATATATATATATATATATAATATATGGGCTGAAAAGTTTTTGGTCTAACATATAGATATCACCCTTTTCACAAAATCCATATGATTTTTAGGAAGTACCAACCTTCGAACGATACGTGTCAAAATTTCGTGACATTTCGACGATTAGTTTACAAGTTACAGTGGTTTAAGTGACGCTACGATATTTTCAAAACAGTGGAAAAATGGAATTTCGTGTGTTGATTAAACACTGTTGTTTGATTGGAAAAAATACCGTTCAAGCAAAGCAATGACTTGATAGTGTCACGGGGCCTCTGTCCTTGGAAAATCACTTATCGTTTACTGGTACGCTGAATTTAAACGCGGTTGTACAGATACAAATAATGCTGAACGCTCTGGACGCCCAAATGAGGTGGTTACACCGGAAAACATCAAAAAAATCCACAAAATTGTTTTGGATGACCGTAAAGTGTATTTGGGTAAGATAGTTGACACCCTAAAGATATCATGAACATTTGCTCACAGTGGACCAAAAGCAACAAAGTGTTGATTATTCCGAGCGCTGTTTGGACCTGTTTAAGCGCAATAAAAAGGATTTTTTTTTTAATGCGATATGTGACAATGGATAAAACATGGATTCACACACACACCAGAATCAAATCGGTAGTCAGCTGAGTGGACAGCAGCTGGTGAAAGCCGCCCGAAGCGACCAAAGACACAACAGTCCGCTGGGAAGGTTTTGGAACCTGTATTTTGGGATGCGCATGGAATAATTTTCATCGACTATACTGAGAAGGAAAAACCATCAATAGCAAATATTATATAAAGTTACGGGAGCGTTTGAGGGCAGAAAACGTAAAGAAACGACCCCAAATGAACAAGAAAAAAGTGCTCTTTCATCAAGACAATGCACCGTGCCACAAGTCAATGGTTACGATGGCAAAATTGCATGAATTGAAGTTCGAATTGCTTCCTCATCCACCGTATTCTCCAGATTTGGCCCCCAGCGACTATTATCTATTTGCAGACCCCAAAAAAATGCTTGCGGGAAAGAGATTTGACTCCAATAAAGAAGTTACCGCCAAAACTGAGGTTTCTTTTGAAAGCAAAAGACAAATCCTTCTACAAGAAAGGTATAGAAACGTTAGAAAAGTGTTGGACTGATTGTATCGCTCTTGAAGGAGACTATATCGATGAATAAAGTCGAATTTGTATATATATATATATATATATATATATATATATATATATATATATATATATATATACATATACATACAGTAGAACCCCGATTAACCGAGTCGCGATTATCCGAGCTCCGGATTAACCGAGCCAATCTAAGTAACTGATTATCCAAGGTACGCGCGTCTATGCTGCGTATTAACCGAGCTTCTAAAATATGTATGTACATATTTCCATTTAAAATCGTCGGGGCCTTCGGGGAATCCCCCTGGCCCGTGTGAGGGGTTTCCCTATTTATGTTTTTGGACCCTTTCAGCATGTAAATTTGCGTGAATGCAGTGCGTTATAGTGTTTACTACGGAGAAGTACGAGGATACTCACATAATTTATTTGGTTGGTGTTCTGGTAGTTAAGTGTAATTAATACGAACTGCTTTGTTTGAATTTTTGTTTGTCGTATTATAATGGAGCAAAACAAGCGTAAAAGAATCGTCGTTCCTATTGGAGAAAAATTAAAAGCCATCAGAAGAATTGAAGCAGGAGTGACAATTAAAGTTGTTGCACGAGATTATGGAGTAGGTAAGGTAACAGTTGGAGATTGGAAAAGAAACCGCACAAAAATAGAAGAGTGGTGTATAAATCAAGCCTCCTCGTCCTCAGGAAGAAAATCAATGAAAATCGGCGACTATGAAAAGGTTAACGAAGCTTTATTCATGTGGTTTAACCAACAGAGATCAAAAGGTGTGCCTCTGTCAGGTCCAATTTTACAACAGAAAGCAATAATGATTAGTAGGCAATTCCCAGAGATAGATCAGTTTACCGCCAGTTCTGGATGGCTTGACCGCTGGAAAAAATGGTACGGTGTACGACAACGGACTGTATGTGATGAAAACTTTCGGCTGATGTGTCATCAATTGAGAAGTTTAAGCAGAACTTTAAAAAACAAATCGAAGATTGTGGATACACATGTGATCAAATTTACAACTGTGACGAAACTGGTCTGAATTATAAAATGCTTTCATCAAAAACATTATCATCTCGACAGGAAAAATCAGTTCCTGGGCACAAACGAAGTAAGGAAAGATTAACTATAATGGTATGTTCCAATGCATCTGGCAAGCACAAAATCGCACTGATGGTGATTGGCAAGTCTGCACGTCCAAGAGCTTTAAAAGACATCTCACCCAAAGCCCTACCAGTATATTACAAAAGTCAGAAGAGCGCATGGATGGATGCGACTTTATTTACTAACTGGTTTGAAGAAGAGTTCGTGCCATCTGTGACTAAATTTTTGAACAGAAACCGTCTTCCTATTACAGCAATTTTGTTAATGGATAATGCCCCCTCTCACCCTGGAGAAGGACTTCATATGGCGAAATAGTTGTAAATTTTTTTTCCTTCAAATGTAACCAGCATAATGCAACCAATGAATCAAGGCATCCTCGAAAACATTAAAAAAAATTATAGGTATTTATATCTTGAACATCTGTTAGAATACACAGAAAAGGAGAATATTATCAATGGGATGAGAAAGGTTACACTGAAAAATGTTATTTACTGGGTAAGTCAAGATTGGGATTCTGTGCGTACTACCACTATTCAAAAATCTTGGTCAAAAGTTATTGATTTTGATGACGATGATACTCCATTAAATGAATTAGCTTTGAAATTGAGAAGCCATGGAGAAATGTCCTGTTCAAATTTTGACAGCGAGATAGAAGAGAAAGAAAAAAATGTTATTTGAATTAATGCAAAAATTAAAAGGTTGCGAAAATGTGACAAGAGAAGATGTTGTTGAATGGATTACAGCAGATGATTTAGAAGAAGAAATGAGTATTGAAGAAATAACGAATGCCTTTCAGGAAACCGAAAAATCAGATGACGATGACGAAGCTGCGGTGGATGAACAGTCTCCCACTAAGATCTCTCATCAAGAAGGTTTTGCTTCTTTGGAAAAAGCTTTGAGGTATATCGAACAACAACCAGAGGTAACCCCAGCGGATTTGCTTCTTCTTAATAGATGGAGACATATTGCAGCGAGAAAAAGAAGATGCAATATGAAACAGAAGCGCATAGATACCTATTTCACTGTTTTATAATGTATGCACCTATTTATATGTTAAAAACGTTAATACATCGGTTTAAAGAATTGGTGTTTATTTTTTGAATGAATAAAAAAGAAATCCGGATTATCCGAGTTTTCAGTTACCCGAAGAGGGTGCCCCCCCACGTTATCTCGGATAACCGGGGTTCTACTGTATACATATTGAATTCCTAAAAAAAATATTTAACTACCGTTTAATTCAAACAATTATTGTTATTATACGAATAAACTGTGATGTTAGAACAGATACCGCGTAAAACGAAATAAATTATTGCACTATTTTAATGAATTCTCGAAAAATTCGTTCCTTAATTTGTGTTGAAGTGTTGTGGAAGCATCTGCATTTGAATAAATTTCCTTTTACTTCGTATGGGTTTAGTGTTCCGTATGGAGCACTTATAAGATCACTTCAGTGTCTGTCTGTCTGTCACACCTGATTTTCTGCGAATCTATTTAACATAGAAAGTTGAAATTTGGCACTAATATAGGAATTAATCGCCTCATCAGAGTCGTGTAGTTTTGAAAATTAAATTTTGACTTAAAGAGTTAGTTTTGGGGGATGAAATCGGAAGTGAAAAGAATTTTGTTTTTACTTGATCAACGAGTGGGGTGCCAAATGAAAGCTTGTAAAACACGAGTTCAAAAATGTATACGATGTAATACTTGCGCACACTTTTCTTTGTCTTATTTTTAAAAAATTGCCAAAAATCGCTGTCCCCCCTTATCTCGAAAAGTACTGATCAAAAAATTAAAAAAAAATTTTAGAATATCCTCCACAAGGTGTGGATTAAACGAAAATTATCACGAGTGCATTAATGCATCAGTTTTCAATAAAGATCGGAAACAAACTTTGTTGAAAACTCATTTGGGGTGTGTTTTGTGAGTCATTGATCATTTATTCCTCTGTAACAAAAATTTTTATTTTAAAAGCAATCAACGTACGGAATATTAATTCCGAAAGTCCGACTTGCACTTTTAGGTTTTCTTGGTTCTTATTATATTTTTGCTGATTATTATTGTACTACCTACTTTTATTAATTTATTTATTTATTTACTGCACTTTACAGATTGATCACAGAGATCTTTCCAATTACAAAGTACTAGAACTTAAATTAACTTAATTTAAATAATATTACATAATAATCTACATACACTTAAAACAACGTACGCAATTTAGTTTTGAAAAGACTGCACTTATCATTAAATATATCTACACTATTCTGGATTGCATTGTATAGCATGCAAGCATTATACAATGGAGATCCCGAGTGATGGTTATTATGGGCTACATCTGATATATAGAAAGTGCTATGATTTCTTGTGGTGTACGTTGGCACACTAAAATATAAGTTGGACAGAAATGGCGAGTCATCAATGAGACCATTCACTACTTTGTACAAGTACGAGGCTGGTTTGAAAAGTCCGTGCAAAGTCCGAGAGACCGCACCACCGGCGCGTATCGAGGCCATGTTTAGTTAGTAGCATCTCTTGAATGAACGCACACCAAGTTTCAGCCATATTGGTCTATTTCTTTGTGTTTGGCATTCGTGTGAATCAAGGAAGTCGAGTGATTTTCAAGAAATGGACGAAAAAGAATTTCGTGTGGTGATTAAACATTACTTTATGAAAGGCAAAACGCCTCAGGAGACTAAAGAGAAGCTTGATAAACATTATGGTGACTCTGCACCTTCGATTAGAACAGTTTATAAGTGGTTTCAAAATTTTCGGACTGGCCATATGGGCACAAGTGACGCTGAACGTTCTGGACTGCCTGTGGAGGTTACGACTCCAGAAATCATTGATCAAATCCATGATATGGTGATGGATGACAGAAGAGTTAAGGTGCGTGAGATTGCTAGTGCAGTGGGCATCTCGACTGAACGGGTACATAATATTTTGCATAAACATTTGGACATGAGAAAGCTATCCGCAAGATGGGTGCCGCGATTGCTCACGCTTGACCAAAAACGGAATCGTGTGAAGTGTTGCAAGGATGGTTTGCAGCTGTTGCAGAAGAATTCGGAGGACTTTAAGCGTCGTTTCGTCACTGTGGATGAAACATGGATACATTACTATACTCCTGAGACCAAACAACAATCTAAACAATGGGTTACCGAGGGGGAATCTGCACTAAAAAAGGCGAAGACCGTTCCTTCGGCCGGAAAGTTTATGGCGACTGTCTTTTGGGATACGCAAGGGATAATCCTCATCGACTATCTGGAAAAGGATAAAAAACTATTACAGGTGAATATTATTCATCGTTATTGGACCGTTTAAAAACCGAGCTGCAAGAAAAACGCCCACGATTGGCCCACAAGAAAGTCCTTTTCCATCACTACAACGCACCAGCACACACCTCAGCAGTTGTGGTCGCAAAATTAATGGAAATAGGATTCCAACTCGTTTCACATCCCCCCTATTCTCCAGATTTGGCTCCCTCGGACTACTATTTGTTCCCCAATTTGAGGAAATGGCTGGCGGGACAAAGATTTTATTCAAACGAGGAGGTGATTGCAGACACTAATGGATATTTTGCAGACTTGGACAAATCCTATTTTTCGGAAGGGATCAACAAACTAGAACATCGTTGGACGAAGTGTATAAGCCTAAAAGGAGACTATGTCGAAAAATAAAAAAGGTTTACCCCAAACACATAAGTAGTTTTTATTTTTGCACGGACTTTTCAAACCAGCCTCGTAGAGCATGCAATATTGTTTTCTACGTGTCTCTAAGGTTACCATCCCATAGCGTTCGTGAAACAGTGCAGAAGAGATCATAGAGTTATATGAACCGGTTTGTTTATAATGCATGTAACGCATCATTTTATTCTGTATCAATTGAAGTGTTCGCTTGTGACAATTATAAAAGGGTGACCATACTATACTCGCATATTCTAATATACTTCTAACATAGGATATGTATAGCCGTTTTATGCAATTTGTACTTCTAAAATCTTTTGTGCTTCTGACAATTAAGCCATACATTTTGTTCACTTTACTCGCTGTATAACTTATATGATAGTTAAACGTCAATTTGGAATCAAAAATCACCCCTAAGTCCTTTATCTTATCCTCATACAAGTGTGAGACATTCTCAATACTATATGTAAACTTTATCGGCTTCAGTTTTCTGACCTCTATATCAACTGCACCAGTGATGCTGTTGATATAGAACAAAAAGAGCAGAGGTCCTAGGTTGGACCTCTGTGAAATCCCGGATGTAGGTGTAAAAGGTTTGGACTCATACCCCTTTATCTTTACTACATGTTCACGATTATAAAGGTATGACTTTAAATTCACGTGGAATCCAAAATCCTTCTCCAGCTTATTCAACAATATCGCAAATGAGACCTTATCGAATGCCTTTTCAAAGTCTGTATATACAATATCCATTTGGCCGCGTCGATTTAAGACATCTGACATTGCCTGCGTTACCGCTAATAAATTACTAATGACAGATCTACCCTCCATAAAGCCGTGCTCATAAGTACTTATACTGTGACGAACCGAGTTTGATATATTGTCATAAATAATCTTTAGCTGCCGTTGAGAGTATTGCAATTGGTCTATAGCTCTTTATGCCGTTTTTGTCGTCCTTTTTAAATACTTACTACTTATTTTAATTTCTCAGTTGTATTTTTAAGCGTTCTATAACTTGTGAGAATTATTTTCCGTGATGAACATTAATAAATATTATAATCGTTATTAAATTTCTATAGAGATTCATTACCCTGTTACTAACTAGCTTTAAAGAACGATGTTTACTATATAATTAATCGCAAGAAATAAATTAAAAGAAAACAAATATGTTTTTGACGTTAAATACGATTGTGTCATAGTATTGTTTCTGCATTATTGGGTTATTAAAGTAAACAGATAAAATTTCTAATCTACCAAATAATTATTTACAACTTATGTTTTTTACTTTCAATTTTGATTGAATTTGAAGGTCTCTCCTAATGAATAGAACATATAAAAATACATTACTTTTAAAGGACAAACAAGATAGTATCTTTGTGACGTTCACCTAACTGGAGATGTAGTAAACACTTTCTAAAATGTAAACAACTTCCTATACAATATGTTGAAGTATCTCTGGCGTAGTTACTTTGTTGCTAATTGCATTGTACAAGGTGTCCCATTAGCAAGTTTAATTTTAAAATAATATTATCAAAAATAACCGGTCAAGTGCAAGTTGAACTTGCGCAATTAGTGTTCCGTACGTTGATTGCTTTTAAAACAAAAAATTTTTTTACAGAGGTATACAATGATCAGTGACTTAACAAAACACACCCCAAATGAGTTTTCAACAAAGTTTGTTTCCAATCTTTACTGAAATTTGATGACCTTGAAATTTTTGTTTTTTTTATATACCAGATAAATTATTAAAGGTGATAATTGTCGTTCAATCTACACCCTGTGGAGAATATTCCAGAATTTTTTCAAAATTTTTTGATAAGTACTTTTCGAAACGGGGGGGACACCGATTTTTCGCGATTTTTTAAAAATAATATAAAGAAAAATGCGGGCAAGTATTACATTACATATATATATATATATATATATATATATATATATATATATATATATATATATATATGTAGATATATATGTATATATATATATATATATATATATATATATATATATATATATATATATATATATATACGAGGCTGGTTTGAAAAGTCCGTGCAAAAATAAAAACTACTTATGTGTTTGGGGTAAACCTTTTTTATTTTTCGACATAATCCCCTTTTAGGCTTATACACTTCGTCCAACGATGTTCTAGTTTGTTGATCCCTTCCGAATAATAGGATTTGTCCAAGTCTGCAAAATATCCATTAGTGTCTGCAATCACCTCCTCGTTTGAATAAAATCTTTGTCCCGCCAGCCATTTCTTCAAATTGGGGAACAAATAGTAGTCCGAGGGAGCCAAGTCTGGAGAATAGTGGGGATGTGAAATGAGTTGGAATCCTATTTCCATTAATTTTGCGACCACAACTGCTGAGGTGTGTGCTGGTGCGTTGTCGTGATGGAAAAGGACTTTCTTGTGGGCCAATCGCGGGCGTTTTTCTTGCAGCTCGGTTTTCAAACGGTCCAATAACGATGAATAATATTCACCTGTAATAGTTTTACCCTTTTCCAGATAGTCGATGAGGATTATCCCTTGCGAATCCCAAGAGACAGTCGCCATAACCTTTCCGGCCGAAGGAACGGTCTTCGCCTTTTTTGGTGCAGATTCCCCCTTGGTAACCCATTGTTTAGATTGTTGTTTGGTCTCAGGAGTATAGTAATGTATCCATGTTTCATCCACAGTGACGAAACGACGCTTAAAGTCCTCCGGATTCTTCTGGAACAGCTGCAAACCATCCTTGCAACATTTCACACGATTCCGTTTTTGGTCAAGCGTGAGCAATCGCGGCACCCATCTTGCGGATAGCTTTCTCATGTCCAAATGTTTATGCAAAATATTATGTACCCGTTCAGTCGAGATGCCCACAGCACTAGCAATCTCACGCACCTTAACTCTTCTGTCATCCATCACCATATCATGGATTTGATCAATGATTTCTGGAGTCGTAACCTCCACAGGCCGTCCAGAACGTTCAGCGTCACTTGTGCCCATATGGCCAGTCCGAAAATTTTGAAACCACTTATAAACTGTTCTAATCGAAGGTGCAGAGTCACCATAATGTTTATCAAGCTTCTCTTTAGTCTCCTGAGGCGTTTTGCCTTTCATAAAGTAATGTTTAATCACCACACGAAATTCTTTTTCGTCCATTTCTTGAAAATCACTCGACTTTCTTGATTCACACGAATGCCAAACACAAAGAAATAGACCAATATGGCTGAAACTTGGTGTGCGTTCATTCAAGAGATGCTACTAACTAAACATGACCTCGATATGCGCCGATGGCGCCATCTCTCGGACTTTGCACGGACTTTTCAAACCAGCCTCGTATATATATATATATATATATATATATATATATATATATATATATATATATATATATATATATATATATATACTCGTGTTTTTACAAGCTTTCATTTGACACCACACTCGATGACCTAGTAAATTTTTTTTTTTTCACTTCCGATTTCAACCCCCAAAACTAACCCCTTAAGTCAAAATTTAACTCTCAAAACTACATGGCTCTAATGAGGCCATCAATTCCGTAATAACCAAATTTCAACTTTCTATGTCAAATAGTTTCGGAGAAAATCGGGTGTGACAGACAGACAGACAGACACCGAAGTCATCTTATAAGTGTTCCGTACGGAACACTAAAAAGAATTGATTGATTACCATTTTTTTTAAATTTAAATATAATTTTTTTTCCCTGCTTAAATAAACATATACTTGGATTTTGAAAATGATTTGTAATAATCGTGGAATTATCGAAAATATGAAATAGTACAGGGTGAGTCAACGAGAGAGTAAAGTTCATTATCTCATTTGTTTCGGAAATGACGAAAAAATGTTGAGTACAATAGTTTTAGGGAATGTTAAGGTGCACAGTTTAAAATTATTTTTGAATATACAGTATACATAAAAAAGTGTGGCCGGTATAATATATGTTTTTTTAAATGGAACATCCTATTTTCTAATTTATTCTAGTTTTCAGTTTTGTAAAAAATTGCCAGTAGCGCCATTGTTTTTGAAGGTGGAATACTCATAATTGGTACGAGCGTTCTATAGAGATGAAAAAAAGATATATATAAAGAAATTTGAGTTAAATGCTACAGGGAGTTCAAAATAAATTTATACATTTCGATTACTTTAAATTAAAAAATCTCAAATTTTTTAAATGGCACTCCCTGTATATTATTATTTTTTCTGATAGATTTTACAAAACCTTCCAACTTTTATTAAGTATGTCAAATACCTATTTCTAATAGTTTTTGATTTATTTTGAATTTTTCAATTTTTACCCTTGTTTTTAATACACTTGCGCTATTGTGAAAACATAAACAAATAGTTAATAATAATTTTAATATAGTTTAACTTATCTAATGATTAATTATTATGACGTAATAAATGTTCAAAAATATGCCCGTCTACTTGAGTACACATGTTTAGTCGTTGTTACTATATTTTCCTTCACTTTCACTGCACGCATCCTATTTTCCATATCTACATATCTACAAAAAAAAGTTTAAACAGTTCTATTAAGCACGGAAAAGATTTTCTAGATGGTATACGTCTATTAGGGTACTTCGCTCCGTAAAGCCTTGCTGCCAAAAGACACTTTTTGCCCGCCTCACCCAGCATATAAACCATATCAATTAATTCATTTATAGAAAAATCCATAACTATTACCTTTATACGTCACTTACTACAACAAATTAAACTATTTTTACTTGCTTAATAGACATGTCAAAATTTACAATGCCTACATTTTTGTTTTGTCTTGGCAACTATGATGTTATAGCGTAAGTGTATTAAAAAAACAAGGGTAAAAATTTAAAAATTCAAAATAAATCGAAAACTATTAGAAATAGGTATATGACATACTTAATAAAAGTTGGAGGGTTTTGTAAAATCTATCAGAAAAACATATGTTACATCTGCCACACTTTTTTGAAGTACCCTGTATACTCAAAAACAATTTTAAACTGTGCACCTTAACATTCCATAAAACTATTGTATTTAACATTTTTTCATCATTCCCGAAACAAATGAGATAATAAACTTTACTCTATCGCTGACTCCCCTATCTAATGCCTGTAAATAAGAATCTTATGTCTCTAACAAAATATTTCAGAAAAAAGTCTTATTTCAAATTTTTTTTTCTGAAATATATTGTTATAGACATATTTATTTGTTAATATAAAGGTATATTGTTTTAGTTGTTTTGTTCATAACTTTTCTTTTATAATCACGAATATGTGTATTCTAGGGAATTTTTTCTAGGTTATGTTAATTTCAACCTTCTTCGCCGCAGTACTATCTTAAAGTACAATATTTTACGAGTATTTTCCTGTTTGATTTATTCAAATCGGATAAAGTGCCGACCGTCAACAGATTTTTGTCCAAAAAATGGCACTTTTCTCACACTGTGCGCCGGACTAATGATTTGAAGTGACGGAGTGCAATCAAGAAAACACTGGTGAGCAACAGAGAGAAACGAATCGCGTGGGCAGACGAAAACATAGATCAAGACTGAAGCAATGTAATTTTCACGAGCCTAGTCAATTTTCACTAACCGATCAGTTCAGCACACCGTGAAACACCTTGTGAAGATCCATGATGCCCTGATAGCCATGCTGAATCCAACTTTTATAAACTGTAGGGCCGGAATTCATAGTCAATTTGAAGAAAAAAGTTGGAGAGGGCAAGGTTGTAGTGAAGTTGGCAGTAAATTCCTACGCAATTTGAGTACAACTTGACTACAAAAAACTGTACAAGTTATTGGAGTGAACTTGTACAAAAGTTGCAGTACATATTGTAGTACAAGTTTGCCTACAACTTGTATTCAATTACCGGCCGTAGACTTCGATCAACTAGTATCCAAATGTTGCTCACCAAAAACTTACCGTAAATTTGCCGTCAAATTGACTCCAAACTACAGATGACCAGGTTTTTGTAGTGCAACACTTCTTGATCTACAATTTGAACGCTGAAAAAATGCTCTAGATTTACAAGAAGGCATTAGTACCAACTGTCAAACTACCTCAAACCAGTGAAATGGAGACTCCGGTATCGTCACACTAGATTGGCCATTGCAGTCACCCGATGCAAATCCAATCGAGAACTTGTGATCAAACATCCAGCAAGAGCTTCGTAGTAAAAAGATGTACACAGTGAAGCAGCGGTTACGGCAAATTCGGGCAATTTGGAAATCTTTGCCCCAAGAATACGCGGAAAATCTCGTCGAATGTGTGCCCCGAAGATGCCAGGCGATCATCGACGCTGATGGGGACCGGATGAACTACTGAATCATTATCATTTTCTGTCAAATAATGTAAATACGTTTTTTAACGAATACTGCCCGCCACGTTTTTATTTGACCGACTGTAAATATGTCACCTGGGTCTTAACTACTCACCTAGCTAGCTATCTCTGCACGAACGGTATGTTCGCTAATACTTTTTTAACCTAAAAATAATTTCTTTTCAGGGAATGCAACACCAAATTGCCACCATCGCAACTCAAATAGAAGCAGCGAGACTCCTAATTTACAACGCGGCAAGACTGTTAGACCAAGGACTTCCTTATATTAAGGAAGCCTCAATGGCCAAATTTTTCGCGTCAGAAGTAGCGCAACAAACCACCGTTAAATGTATAGACTGGATGGGTGGAGTTGGATTCACAAAAGATTTTCCGCAAGAGAAATTCTACAGGTAAGAATAGAACTGATACTACTGCTATGAGAATAATATGTTAGAATAGCGTTTCTCAGCCTGTAGGGCGCGCCCCACTAAAGGGGCGTGATTACACTATTGGGGGGGGGGGGGCGAGCGTATCGAAAAGAAATTATTATTAAAAACATTTAATATCATTTATTGAAAAGAAAACAAAACAAAATACATTCTGACATAATAAAAAATAAAATACATTGTATTAGTACTGCACAATGTATTTACCTAATAAGTAACATATCAATACTGAATTAAAAACAAGTTTAATAATTATTAGTGACTTCCTTCGTCCTGTTTTGCAGAGCAAAGATTTTCGAAAGATGGTTTAATATTAGAAATAGACACTCTGAGTTCTTTTTCTATTTTAGTTGAGATCTATATTTTGTTTTCAAAGCAGCCACCGCTGAAAATCCAGTTTCGCAAAGGTAGGATGTTGAAAATGGTAATAGTATACGAAATGCTCTTGTTTTCATTGCTGAAAACTCATCATTCACCCCTGCCCAAAATTCAAAGAGTGATTTATTATTAAATTGCCGTTTGATTTCGCCACATGCCGGGAAGTCTATGAACATTTCTTCTTCGGAAGTTGAGAGCCCTTCGGGAGTAATTTGAAATGGATGCCTAACCCACTCGTAACTTGCTACCATGTTGTCGTCAGTAAGAAAATACTTTTTAAAATTCTTTGTCAATATGGCTAGATGATTTTCAATGGTTACTAAAACAACTTTCACATGCTGTTTTTCAGCCTGTTTTTTTGCTTTACACTTCTGCTCCACAATTCCAATTTTCTATAAAAAGCATTCATTTTATCACTTGTATCGAATATATGTGTATTTGTTCCTTGGAGTTGAAGATTTAAGGTATTTAGTTTCTCGAATATATCGACCAAGTAGCTCAATTTCATCATAAATAAACTATCTCGAAACTTCTCAGCTTCCAGTCGCTTTTCCTCTTCTAGAAAAATGGTGATTTCATTTCTTAATTGATAAACACGTTGCAAACATTTCCCACGTGATAACCATCTTGCCTCGTAATAAAATAGTAACGCTGAATGTTCGGCACCCATGTCTTTACAAAGTGCAGAAAAATTCTAGATTTTAGTGGTCTTATTTTAATATAATTTACTACGATTACAACTGTGGTAAGTACAATATTCAGAGCAGGACTCATTTCTTTGGAAGCCAGAGCTTCTCTGTGGATCATACAATGTGTCCACACACACAGTGGAGATTTTTGTTTCAGAAGTGCTTGTACACTTTGAAATCTTCCAGACATTGAATGAGCACCATCGGTACATATTCCGACGCAATTTTTCCACTCCATATTTGCCTCGTTTATAAAATAGCAAGATAGCAAATAATGCGAGTGATGTTAGTATGAGTTCTATTGGTTCGCAGAAAAATTGTTCTTCTATTGCTGACATACCATCACAAAATCGAACATAGGCAATGAAATGAGCATCTTTATTGCTATCTGTTGCCTCATCAAGCTGAATCGAAAACAATTTGTCACGCAACTTCCCGAAAAGCTAATGCTGTACATCTTCAGCTATATCACCAATTCGACGGGCAACAGTATCATCTGATATAGGTATGGATAGCAATTGTTTGACAAAATTATCTCCAAACATAGTTCCTACAATCTCAATTGCTGCTGGCAAAACAAGCTCTTCACCAATGGCGTGAGGCTTTTTACATCTGACTATTTTATATGAAACTTGAGGCAAGTAAAGCTTTTTCATTCACGAAGTTTTTTTAAAAAATGATTTCTGCTTTACATATGATTTTAATTTTAATTCGAAGAATTCTCGGGGTCTGTTAAGGTACTCACTATGAAGCGTTTCCAAATGTCGTTTAAGTTTATTTGGTTTCATGCTGTCAGCTGCCAAGATTTTTGAGCAAATACATACTTCAGCACTGGTAAACTCTAAATTTAAGTATTCTTGAGAATATTTTCTTGATTTTATTTTCGGAACCACGCTCGTCTGTGTACTTGTTGATGCTTCACTATCTAATGCTCGCTTACGCCCACTGAAAAATTTATCCATGATTCTGTATAAATTTACTGCCGTGAATACTTAATAGTTGAATTTCAAATAACACGTAAATTACAACATACACATTCACGATAAATCCGATAGCAGTAGAAGGATCAACTCGACTGAGACGGGCTGTAATTGAACGAGGTGTTGCATTTATACACTTTTGGGCAGATTTTCCGAATGTTCGAGACAACTCGGAACTTCTCGCGAAGCCGCTACCGATATGGTGGACGTGACAGAGAGCAATAGAGAGGCATCGATTTTAGTTTTGTCAACGCAGCAGATAGGTGTTGCCAAATATGAATAAAGTTACTTATTCTTGGTAGTTTGTAAGGTTTGTAATTAAGGTCATAGTGTAGCTTTAGCATCAAAATATTAAAAATACATTATTATTGTTTGAGAGGGGGAGGCGCGATGAAAATTATGTGTGAAAATTAGGTTGAAAATACTGAAAGGTTGAGAAACGCTGTGTTAGAAAGAAACTTGTTGTGCCTCCCTTAGAGCAGCAAACCATAATTTTACATGTTCAGTATTCACTGATGTCATTTTTTTAGTATTAGCTCAGCAAAAAAGCCTATTTTTTTTATTTCAGAGACTGCAAAATTGGAAGCATATATGAAGGAACTAGCAATATTCAGCTAACAACAATAGCCAAGGCCATTCAAAAGCAATTTAGTCAGTAGACGGTAAAATATTTTAACATCTATTCACTGATGTATTCAGATGGATGGGCGACATTTCTTTTCCTGAAATATGTAATACATGTATTATATTTCTCATAAAAAATATCTGTTGAATGCGATTCCTGAAAGAAAACATCGTGATGTTTTATTTTTTAAGTAATATGGCTGCCCAAAACTACGGAAAAACATAAGCAGGACAGCCGACCGTTACACCAATATTCGTTCAAGCTGCAGCGGGTTTCTGCACTATAAAATTCTACGAATAATATCGCTGCGGGAAGATCCTCATATCCAAAGTCAATTACCTTTAAATCAACCATTAAAACTTGGATAATTTATTATTGCTTTGATTTACAGTCTATCAAGTAAAAACGTGACCGTTCGTATTCTTAAAAAAATGTGTTTCGAGATTTGCCATCGATGTATTCTTTGGTGTGCTAACAACGACGCAATTACCTTAGTAAGTTGTCCAATCGCCTCCTGCATCAATAATCGCCCGACATCTTCGAGGTATTCTGTCGACGAGATTTTCTACAATGATTCCAAATTTTTCGAAACTCGCTAGACAACTGAGCCAAAGTCCTCCGAGTCTGTCCTCTGAGCTTTCCCTTTACAAGGGACCAAATGGTTTCAATAGGGTTAGCATCCGGCGATTGTGAGGGCCATTCTAGTATCTTATCGTGGGCCCTAGCAAGCCGCTTCGCGGCGTGACTGTCGCCCAGCAAAGATTTCTTCAACGTGCTTCGGAATTTGACATCATGAGCACGAAGATGTTGTCGAATGTCAATTTTCTTAATTTTGCCGCCCCTTGACGCAGCGTCAATTTCGGGTCCCGTAAAAACAAAGACACGATTCGTTTTTCGACTTCTGGAGTGACTTTGCCTACCGAGCCACGTTTTGGCAAATCATCGACACTTTTCGTCTCGTTAAAATGATTTATCCACTTCTTCACAAACGACACCTACTTTTTAATATATTTAGCGGCCGCGGAATATGTCATTTTAGGCCCCTTTGGATGGGAACAAAGAAAAAGTGCTTTGAACTGACGCGCAACGAAGTAACTCATGTTGGATTTTACGTGATTGCAATGAATCGACTGATATTTTTACTAAAATGCGTTGTAGACAAAGGTCCTCTCTACCTCTATTTTTTTGTTGAGTTACTAGAATCGCATCTACCAAAAATGAATTATCGCGGACACGTTCATACTTGAGACACTGTATATTGTAACTCCACTTGGAAATTAGCATATTTGAACAGTTTTATTGATTAAAACTTGAGTGATGTTACTAATTCATATAAAGATATACTGATTTCTTAAACAATAAAAAACATTATTTTTAAATTACTTAAGACAGGGTTGGAAATATGTCCAGGTTTTTCTACTTGTCCTTACCAGGCTTATAAACGACATACTCTGTCTAGTCTTTTTTGTGTCTGCAGTTTGAACTACCTGAAATGACTCAAACATGATTACTCCTATTGTATATTCTACTATATTACACTGATGTTTTCTTTTAAGTTGACACCTCTACCGAATTATACCTCAAGCTAGTTTCAAACATTTTATATTACAGCGCCCTCTGTAATTTTATAAATTACTATGTGGCGTACACTAAATGTTAGGACAATTGTTATTGATGCTCTATTTTTTTTTCTTTAAAAATAACCGTCCAGGTTTCCTATAATAAAAAAATCTTAAAGGATCAGTTACAATATTTTCCTTACACATACAACATAAAAAAAAGGTTTACAAAACCTCAAGGTTATGTGATAAGAATTTCGTGTGATTTGGACATTTATTTTGTATACTGATATCTATTATGTAAAATTGCAAGTATTTCATAATTACGTATGTTTTTTTTTAATAAAAAATTATGTATTTTATCTTGTTTAAGTTCTAACCTATAACCCTGATTTTCAATGTTTCATTTTTGTTAATTATATATTTATTGCAAAACGCCTACATGATAAGATATGAGTATTTTAAATCCAGAGATTATGTCATTTTATTTCTTGCTTAATCACATTGTCAACTCCAGGTGATTATAACTTTACTCCCCACTAAAAAGCTACCGACCAAGTCAGCCGACGTCGACAACAAATCTATCGTTGCCGCCGCCGGTTTTAGAATAAAGTAAGGCACAAAAAGGTCAACGGCATTGTAACCTACCTCCGCAATCCTTTGCTGTCACCGCCGTTTTTACAATGAAACAAATAAAATTTTAGGGAATTGTATATGTTAAATTTTTTACCGTTTATAATAAAATATTGAATACAAAACTTAAATAATTATTTTTTTGTGTCAGGAAGTACTTAGGGTAACAATTTTTATATACATATTTGTTTTTTATTAAATTTGTTGGGAAAAGCCTAGTCGAATCTGGCAACACAGTAGACCTGACCTGATTAACGATCGGTCCTATTGTGTAGGTCAGCGGTTCCTAAACTTTTAGGGCCACGGAACACTGAATAAATCCATTTTATTTTACGGAACTCCACCTCAAATGATAATAAATAAAAGACACTTCAATTTAAAATAAGAGTAAAAAACTTTATTAGAAATATTTCAAACAATGATTAATATGAAGAATGAAATTGGTTTTATGTCGAACAGTTGTTTGCGTATATCTGGGGCAGCATTCAGTCTACACCTAAATTTGTTTTTCATATAAATGTAAGCTACAAAGCCTGTTTCACAATGATATGTTGCAACAAAAGGGGACACAGTTAAGATAGCATTCTATTGATAAATGGATTTTGTACCCAATCGATGTCAATATCGGTATTCGGGAAGTAATCTGTATCTGACAAAGATTTCAGTAGGTTTACCAAATATCCAGTAATGATATGATCTAAGTGATTCGCGGAATCCTGGGACTTTTCCACGGAACCCACTTTAGGAATCGCTGGTGTAGTTCTATGGCTTACCAGCGGCGGCAATATTCATGTCATCATTTCTTCAGAGTCCAAGTCCATTTTTCCTTGATTATTGAGATCCGCTATTTAAGGTGAATTTTCTGTAATCGGTCTAGCTACAAGGATATATACACTACCGTCAGAAAGTATTTGCCCACCTAGAAATTTCAATATAACTGCCAAAATTTAATACCTAATTAAACTCTTTTATTATATTAGGTAAATTTAATTGTTCTTAACAAGTTTCTACGGATTATGGAAATTTCTAGCGACTTTTTATGATTAAAACTATGCTATAAATACCATTGCCCTTTTGGAAATTAACCATTCGCAAACGGTACTTTGTCATTGATACAGACTCAATTGTTTTGTGAAAATGCCAAAAACGAAAAAAGTTTCTGTTGAAAATCGGGCTCTGACGATTGCGAGACATCAAAATGGTTACTCAAGTCGACAAATCGCGAGAGTGATATGCGGATGCCAAAGAGAATCTTAAAAAAATTTTCTGCAGGACATGAAATTCTTAACCAAAAACGTTCAGGAAGGCCTCGAAAAACGACTCCCGCTGAAGACAAAGCTATACAAATGTCCAGCAGACGTAATCGCCGCCTAACCGCACCAGAAATCACGGCTCAAGTAAACCTGAAGCGGCCCATCCCTATCAGCGTGACAACCGTGAAGAACAGGTTAGCAGAAGGTGGACTACACGGGAGAGTTGCAGTGAGGAAACGCTTCTAGGCAAGTGAATAAACGTAAACGATTAGAATGGGCCCGAGGACATGAAAATTGGACATCAGAACAATCGAATTCCGTCCTTTGGGGCGACGAATCTAAATTCGAAATTTTCGGTTCAAATCGACGAGTTTACGTGCGGCGGTCAGCTGGAGAAAGAATGTTGCCTACAGTAAAACATGGTGGAGGTTTAGTAATGGTTTGGGGTTGTTTTGGCAACGGTAAAGTTGAAAAAATCTTTAGGATAGAAGGAATCATGCGAAAAGAACAGTATCAAGAAATTTTGCTAACTCAAATGCTTCCTTCTGGAAGAGATATTTTTCAGGGGAAATTTATTTTTCAGCATGACAACGACCCTAAACATTCTGTTAAACAAATTAGAGAACTTTTGGATCAATGGAAATGCGATGACGTCCTGGAAGTGATGACTTGGCCTCCACAATCACTCGACTAGAACCCCATCGAATTGCTGTGGGACCATTTGGACAGATGTGTTCGAAAACTCAATTCAACATCAGGAAATCACTTGTGGGAACTTTTACAAGCAGAATGGGTTAAAATAACCGAAGAAACTACTGGACAGAATGCCGAAACTCTATAAAGTGGTAATTAAAAACAAGGAGGGTCACATAGATGAGAAAAATCCTGGAAAATCATGAATATTTTTCTAATTTTCTAGACTGTAAATAATGTGAAAATAAATAAAAATTTATTAAAATTAAAAAAAATATATTATCTGGGTTTTTGTTGTCTTGGGACTGAAATAACTAGGTGGGCAAATACTTTCTGACGCTAGTGTATGTATATGTGTATATAAAACTCTGACTTGCCTATGAAACACCAAATCAGGACATGTCATGCTATGATTGATAACAGAACTCGTCAGCTAGTCTAGGTGAAGAGGCAATTATGGGATTTGGGATATATGGGATTTCATAGCTGAAAATAATCACCCCAAAAACTGTTTGTACAAGGTGTTTCTTTAGCTGAAACATTGTATTAACAGATTATAGTCCTCACTGATAATACGTTCAAAAGTTTGAAAGCAGTGACTATTTTCAATGGAAAAATAAATCTATTGTAACAATTTAAAAACAAATTGTCTGCGATAAATTTTTATAGATTACCTCAGCTACCCGGTGTTATTAAAATAAATTCAAAGGCGCCTTTTTTAGAATTTTTATCATTGTCAAGTGTTTTATCATCTTTGTATGATGGCACCATTATGATTTGAGTTCAGTTTGATGGCAGTAAGCCAGGCAGTTTTTTACTGATTTGCAGATAAATAACATCTTATTATAAAAGTAGATGTTTAATTTATGATAATATTAGGTTCTCTCATTAAATAGGTTCAGAGTTACATATCTCGGGTAATATAAATCGCATCAGGCCATACTTAGCATCAGGTGAAAGCTGATATTTGACAGTAGTAGACGTGCTAGAACTGTTGGAATTCGTTTATTCAAACTTAATTTGGAGTGCCTTGAATCAAATTTCTGCAAAGTTCGCTTCATTTTAAAATTTTATTTTGATAAAAGCACACATGCTGCAGAGGCCTATCAAAAAATTTGTGCTATTGATGGTCAAGATACGTTACCAAAAGCAACAGCCAAAAGATGGCTCAGTCATTTTCGTTTTGGACATTTCAATGTCAAAGGTACCCTTCTCACTGGTAGACCAATGACAGAAAAAGTTTATAGAATTTTGGTAAAAATTAAGTAAGACCATCATGTAAGTAGCCATAAGATCGCCAAGGAACTAAAAACCCATCACCAGCAGTTTTAAACCATTTGAAGAAAGTTGGCTACAAAAAGATGCTCGATGTTCGGGTGCCACATGATTCAGCGCTAACATTTACAGCGAATTTCCATCTGTGAATCTCTACAGAAACGTAACAAACTCAAACCATTTCTGAAGCAGTTGTTAGCGGATTCCGTAAGGCAATAATGTGCGAAAAAGTTACACAAATGACGCCAAAAAAGGTAATGCTGTGTGTTTGGTGGGATTGAAAAGGAATCGTTAATCATGAGCTGCTGCAGCCTGGCCAAATGATTAATTCTGTAATCTATTGTTAGCAATTGACAAGATTCAAGCAAGCGATTAAAAAAATCGGCCGGAACTAGTAAACAGAAAGGGTGTCATTTTCCACCATGACAATCCCCGACCACACTTATCTCGGCACTTGACAAAAATTAAGAGGGCTTGGCGGGGAAATTTTAATACATCCACTATATAGTCCAGACCGTATACATCAGACTATCATTTGTTTTGGTTTCTGCAGAGTGTTAAGGTAGTTTCAAAAGGGGCCCGTGAAATCCACTTGTCACAATTTTTTGCCTAGAAACCATAGAGTTCTACACTAATGAGATTATGGAGTTGCCAGAAACATGACAATAGGTCATCAAGTAAAATAGCAAATATTTCAAAATATAAAAAACAATTGTCTCAATTTTTACTTAAAATCTTAATACTGTTCCAACAACCCTTTAAAAACCTTCTTCCATTTTTAATTTTTAGTTCTAATTACAAATTTCTTAGAGCTGCCAAACTCTTGGATAGGAATATAGTTACAGTATATACTCATAATAATAAGAGTACATTTTTAAAACACATTTAAAAACAAAGTAAGCATATGATGGCTCAATTTTATATAACAGTATACCAGAAACTCTAAAAACTCAATTAAGAACCAAAAGAAGGTTAAAAACTATTATGAAATTATATTATTTAGAAAAGAAATTGATATTTGCAAATACTTTGTAGGATTTTTTAAATTTAGGGTTTTATGGAGGGTAGATCTGTCATTAGTAATTTATTAGTGGTAACGCAGGCAACGTCAGATGTCTTAAATCGGCGCGGCCTAATGGATATTGTATACACAGACTTTGAAAAGGCATTCAATAAGGTCTCATTTGTGATATTATTGAATAAGCTGGAGGAGGAGTTTGGATCCCATATGAATTTAATTGAGTTTTTAAAATCTTACCTTTATAATCATGAACATCTAGTAAAGATAAAGGGGTATGAGTCAAAACCTTTTACACCTACATCCGGGATTCTGCAGGGGTCCAACCTAGGACCTCTGCTCTTTTTACTCTATATCACGTCATCACTGGTGTGGTTAAAAATGCATCCTGCCTGTTATTTGCTGACGACTTAAAACTTCATTATGAAATCAGATCGCCTGCTGACTGCCGGATTTTGATATGACAATATTGCAAAATGGGCAATTGACAATAAGATTTATTTTAGTGTAGGTAAGTGTACTGTTGTTTCTTATACTAGAAAACTGAAGCCGATAAAGTTTACATATAGTATTGAGAATGTCTCACTCTTGTATGAGGATAAGATAAAGGACTTAGGGGTGATTTTTAATTCCAAATTGATGTTTAACAATCATGTAAATTATACAGCAAGTAAAGCGAACAAGATGTATGGCTTAATTGTCAGAAGCACAAAAGATTTTAGAAGTACAAATTGCATAAAACAGCTATACATGTTAGAAGTATATTAGAATATGTGAGTATAGTATGATCACCATTTTATAATTGTCACAAGCAAACACTTCAGTTGATAGAAAATAAAATGATGCGTTACATGCATTATAAACAAACCGGTTCATATAATTCTATGATCTCTTCTACACTGTTGCATGAACACTATGGGATGATAACCTTAGAGAAACATAGAAAACAATATTGCATGCTCTACTTGTACAAAGTAGTGAATGGTCTCATTGATGACCCGGCATTTCTATCCAACTTATATTACAGTGTGCCAACGTACACCACAAGAAATCATAGCATTTTCTATATACCAAATACAGCCCATAATAACCATCACCTGGGATCTCCATTGTGTAATGCTTGCATGCTATATAATGGAATCCAGAACAGTGTAGATATATTTAATGATAAGTGCAGTCTTTTCAAAACTAAATTGCGTTAGTTGTTTTAAGTGCATGTAGATTAGATTATTAAGTGACATTATTTAAATTAAGTTAATTTAAGTTCTGGTAATTTGTAATTGGAAAGATCTCTGTGATCAATCTGTAAAGTGCAGTAAATAAATAAATACTGTATTTAATGTACAAAAAGATAATTTAATACTAAGAAAAGTAAATTTAATAGGAATTTGATATAAAATCACTATATTTTTAGTGTTCTGTACGGAACACTTATAATAACACTTCAGTGTCTATCCATCCATCTGTATGTCTTTCACACCCGATTTTCTCCGAAACTATTTGACATGGAAAGTTAAAATTTGGTACTAATATTGATGGCCTCATCCCAGCCATGTAATTTTGAAATTAAAATTTGATTTAAGTGGTTAGTTTTAGGGGGTGAAATTGGAAGTGGAAATTTTTTTTTTTTACCAGGTCATCGAGTGGGGTGCCAAATGAAAGTTTGTAAAAACATGTGTTCAAAAATATATATAATGTAATACTTGCATACACTATTCTGTGTATTATTCTTAAAAGATCTCGAAAAATCGCTATACCCCCCTTATCTCGAAAAGTACTGATCAAAAAATTTTTAAAAAATTCTGAAATATTCTCCACAAGGTGTAGATTGAACAAAAATTATCACGAGTGCATTACCTTCAATAATTTCAAGGTCATCAGTTTTCAGTAAAGATCAGAAAAAAAACATTGTTTAAAAGTCATTTCGGGTGTGTTTTGTGAAGTCACTGATCATCGCCAGTGTAATAAAAAATTTTATTTTATAAGCAATCAACGTACGGAACACTAATTGTGCAAGTTCAACTTGCACTTGACTGTTTTTTTTTAAAGATTCTGATAAATAAATAACTAAGATTTTATATATCATTTATATACATTACATATATTTACAAAATTAAGCATAAACAATACTAGCTATAACTATTAATATAGACTGATATCAATACCATATGAGCTACTTAGGATCATGTGGTAACTTAAACCCAACCATATCAGCAGTTTCTTGTACAGTCCTCTCACCTTTACCATGAAATTCATCATGGATTTCTTGAGACAAACGGGAACTTTTTAAGTAACACAAGTAGCTCTTTGCTATAAAGTCCATTTCTTCCCTATTAATGATACATATAAATTAGGAAATAATAATAAGATAAACTAAATAATAGAGGCGGAAAAGTAACAATTAAAACATAAGTATATTTTAGTAAATTTATAATTTACCTAGCTTTACACAGCTGTTGATCTGTAGTATTATACTTCCTATATTGGCTCATTATATACTGATAAGCAAGATTGTTCTTTAAAGAGGTTTTGGGAACAGCATATCGAAGTTCTTGAATTAGACCTCGTAACGTTGCTAATTTGGATAACATAACGTTGATATCTAAGGCAATACAGTGAGAATGTTACACTATAATTATTGTTAATATTAATTACATATTGCTAATACAAATATAATCTTTTATGTATTTATTTATTTACTTACTTCACATAACACAAAGCTAAAATTTTATTAGGAAATGTAAGGTTATGTAATAAACTGTAGAGGTTATAATCACAACTTCCTCTTCTATTCATATTGTGGCCACAATAGTTCTCAAAGTCAAATGTTGTCATGTTGGCACCACATTCTTACAATCTAAAGTTGAGATTGCTGATTTTAAACATTTTGGCTTTTAACGGCTTTGTTATTATTAACCAGTGAGTGCTTTAAAAAAAATTTTCCAGTTTTTATTGTGATCTATTTTTTTGTTAAAAGTAGCGTGCGTACGTATTTTTTATGTTATGTTCGAAAAAATTGTTTGCCACCAATTTTATATGTTTTAGCACTGTAAACGTTTATGAGTACTATTATCAACGGGTAAACTTATACAACTCAGTTTCCGTTTATACTGGTAGGGCTTTGTAAATCACATTGAGAATTTTTATTTCAATTTTTTGGTGTAGTATTAAGACTAATTCGCAGGTAATCATCTAGATAAGGTCAATTTAATATCTGTACTTTTAAAACTTCATTTAGCTCAGGTTTTAGTTGCTGTAAAGAAACTATTTAGTACAACCTCTGTATGAAATGCAAAGTTGTCCTCTCCCCCCCCCCCTTTAAAACTGAATAGTTTGATAGTCTTTTTTCTTCAATTTAATATAATATTGGACTAATTCTTACAATTAAATATTCTTTATAGTAAATATGGAAAAAATACTGACCCCCACACCGAAAAATACTCCTCAGGAAATCTCAACACCACCTTTGAGGCTGAATTTATCTCGACGCCAATTTACACCTTTGAGAAATGATATGCCAAACACATCATTTTCATTAGAAGAAGTAAGTAAAACCTTTTGTTTTTTTGTTTTAATTGGTATTAAAAATATGATAATTCTATAGGCATTCGTAATTAAGAGAAATGCTATTTTTTAACACTGTGAACAATAGAGAGCAGAAAAGTTGTTCATATTAACCAGGTTTGCCTGATTATTTGTCTGTTTTGATTGGTCTTGTTAAACCCGCCAGATTCTGGTTGTTATGAACATCTTATCTGTGATTTTGGTCAGAATATGTATATTTGGCAGTGGAGATAACGAATATCAAAATGAAATTCGAGACTGCGAATTCACAGATTTTTCAAACATTTATTGAATGAAACATTGGATTACTTTGAGAAAATTTTAATGAATTAAAGAAAATTTATCAGTAAAATACAGTCCACTGTTTAGAAAATCCCACAGTTTTGCATTGGTGTAGCATTTTTTTTTCAAATGAAAATTTGGATCACATCAAAGGGTTTGTGTTGAAAAATTATTAACATTCGCTTTATTTATTTTCTCAAATATTCAAAGAGATAAGGGACTTATATGGAATTCCAAAAAAATAGAATTTCTTTTCTCCTTAAAGCAGTGGCAGTCAACGGATTCCTTTTTAATATCTTTCCTATCAACACCAGTGTGCCTCAAAGCTCCATACTATCTCCTACTCTTTTTGTCATCTACATTAACGATTTGGTGGAAAGGATGAAGAATCCAATCTATAGCTTCGCAGATGACAGTACACTTATTATACCCACAGACAGCAGAATGTCGTTCAACTTGAAAAAGAGCAAGAAGAAATCTTATTTTAGGGTGATAGTAACTAAGTAGAATTTATATCTACAAAAACCCCGCTTAATTCCTTCCAGAGTGGTACATGCTAGGAATATATGTCAGAGCGGTGCATGTCAGAAATACACGTCGCGCTAATACTTCACATCCGTATGAGGTTTAGCTTGTTACTCCTTGTACAATGCTTTTCAAGCAGTCTTTTATATGGAGAACTTCATCCCTTTGGAATAATTCGCAAGGGACTGTATTTCCCACCGAGTACAATTTACAGCGATTCAAGAACCCATAAAAAAAAAGCGCTAATACGTCATATCGGTATGAGATTCAGCTCTTCACTCCTTGTACAACCCTTTTCAAGCAGCCTTTTATATATAGAACCTCATCTCTTTGGAACGATTTGCCAAGAATTGTGTTTTTCCCTGAGTACAATTTACAGCCATTCAATAGCAAAGTGTATTACTTTTTCTGCACACACGTCGCTGCGTCACACAGAACGTGTTATAACTGATATAACACAAAGGCTGAAAGGTTTTTGGTCTGACATATAGATGTCGCCCTTTACAAAAAATCCATATGATTTTTAGGAAGTACCAATCTTCAAACGATCCATGTTAAAATTTCATGACATTTCAACGATTAATTTACATATTACAGTGGTTTGAGTGACGCTACTTTTGATATTTTCAAAAGGGAAAGGGAAAAAATCGAATTTCGTGTGTTGATTAAACACTGTTTTTTGATGGGAAAAAATACCGTTCAAGCAAAGCAATAGGTTGATACGTGTTACGGGGACTCTGGTTCTAGAAAATCACTCATCATTTACTGGTATGCTGAATTTAAACGCGGTCGTACAGATACAAATGATGCTGAGCACTCTGGACGCCCAAATCAGGTGGTTACACCGGACAACATCAAAAAATCCACAAAATTGTTTTGGATGACCGTAAAGTGAAATTGCGTGAGATAGCTGACACCCTAAAGATATCAAAAGAACGTGTTGGTGATATTTTGCATGAATATTTGGGCATGAGAAAGCTTTGTTCGAAATGTGTACCGCCTTTGCTCACAGTGGACCAAAAACAACAACGTGTTGATGATTCTGAGCGCTGTTTGGGCCTGGATGAAACATGGATCCACCACTACACACCGGAATCAAATCGGCAGCGCGGCGGAAATCAGCTGTGTGGACAGCAGCCGGTGAAAGTCGCCCGAAGCGACCAAAGACACAACAGTCGGTTAGGAGGGTTTTGGCCTCTGTATGTTGGGATGCGCATGGAATTAATTCATCGACTATAATAAGAGGGGAAAAACCATCAATAGCGAATATTATATGAAGTTATTAGTGCGTTTGGAGGCAGAAATCGCAAAGAAACGGCTCCAAATGAACAGCAAAAAAGTGCTCTTTCATCAAGACAATGTACCGTGTCACAAGTCAATGGTTACGATGGCAAAATTGCATGGATTGAAGTTCGCATTGCTTTCTCATCCACCGTGTTCTCCAGATTTGGCCCCAGCGACTATTATCTATTCGCAGACTTCAAAAAAATGCTCGCGGGAAAGAGATGTGGTTCCAGTGAAGAAATTATCGCTGAAATTGAGGCCTATTTTGAAGGCAAAGCCAGATTGTATTGTTCTTGAAGGAGACTATGGTGATGAGTAAAGTCGAATTTTGCAAAAAAAAAATGTGTTTTAAGTAGCTATACCAGAAACTATTCAGCCTACGTTTTATATATATATATATATATATATATATATATATATATATATATATATATATATAGGGTGTTATAAAAAAGAGTCTAATATATTGCAGTGGGTAATTCCTAGAATCAATTAGAGATAAAAATCATCGCGCCGCCCTGATCACAGCTGAATTCATCATAGCTGAAAGAGACCGTGAGTTTTTGATAACGAGAAGTTAACTGATTGCACTGGCAGAATAGATATGGGCACGTAATTCATACATTATTGGATAGGGGCGTTGATTTTAAATCGGGCGTCTAAAGCTTCTTTAATTAGTTTTATATATTTATTATTGAGTGGCGCTATTTATTCGTATTTGGCTACAGGGATATACCAGTTTCAGTCTCTTAAGCAATTTTTATAATACCCTATATATATATATATATATATATATATAATATATATATATATATATATATATATATATATATATCTATAGAGTGATTGCAAAAGTCGTCTCCCATCGTTTTACAAGTTTTTCAATTCCTTCTTTGTAGAAACTGCGTGGTTTCTTTTCAGAGAAAGTCGGAAGGTAGTTTTTGACTTCTTCCATAGAATCAAATTTTTTTGCCACTCAAATTATTTTGTAGAGAACGAAACAGATGAAAATTTGAAAGGGCAAGGTCAGGGGAATACGGCGGTTGCTGGAGGATTTCCCATTTTAACTCTGTATCTGTTTAGCGACAGTGGTCTAGCGTTGTCATGGTGAAAGATGATGACTTTTCGATTGATCAAATTTGGACGTTTTGCTTGGATTTCAACTTGAGTGGGGTCAGTTGCTCACAGTACCCCTCCGAAGTTATTGTTTGGCCATTTGGAAGAAGCTCCTAAAAAATTATTCCTCTACAATCCCATCAGACACATAACAACATTTTCATTGGATGCAATTTAGCCTTTGTCATAGATTCTGCTCTTTCACTTCCGTGCTTCGAGCTTCTTTTTCTTATTATGTTGTTATACAGAATCCATTCTTCATCTCCAGTTATGACTTGAGCCCAGAAAGGTTGATTTTATTGACGGGCGACGAGAGGAATGGCTGTGGAAACACGGTTCAGTTTGTTCCGTTTTGTTAAAACATGCGGAACACATCTATTGAGTTTCGAAGTGTATTCAAGTTGCTTTAAATGACGAAATGCAGTCGAATTGTCAACATTTAGTCTCTCAGCAATTTCCGTGGATTATTATTTACTAAGTCACGGATAAAGTCATTATCAATGCCGGGAGATCATCCAGAGCGAAATTTATCGTTTAGATTGAAGTCACCATTTCGAAATCGACCAAACCACTTTTTAACTGCCCTAAGAGCATGAGCACAATCTAAATAAACGCCTTGAATATTTTTTGTTGTAGTTCCAACACTCGCTCCCTTTTTAAATTCATATAACATAACATGACGAAAATGTAACATGTTTCATTTTCCATTTTGAATATTAACCTTGCACACAAATTAATAAATTAACTTTTTTTTAAAGTTATGTTGGCAAAAAACCTGTAATGTGTAACTAGGTTAAATAAAAAATATGTGTTCGTATCTTAATTTCGGTGATATTTATCATTATTTAAAGAGAAAATTCTGTAACTGAATGTAAAGCATAAAATTTTGTAGGTGCCAATTAGACTCGCGTAAATGACACGATAAATGGATAGTCTTAATTTCTCAAAGTGAGATAAAACGAACAAAAACAATTGCTAGTATATCCGCCATGGCCCCCTAAGTTTAAGAGTTTAAATCAGTTTTTGCCGGTCACCTGTCAAACAAATGTCAACTTGTGATACATCGTTGGAAAGAGAATTTCAAAGTGAATTGAAATTGATAAAAAATATACGGGTGACACAGCCAACATGTAACATCCTGTAATTTTTTTATTTTGAAAGTTACATATTTGCATTTTTAGATATATGTATGATTATCGGGAATCGGTCTGAACTGTAAATAAAACTCTTTTCTTCTTTAAAAGTCAATGTTTCGTTATCGTTTGATAACTTCTTCAGGAGTAACTACAAAATTAATACACCCATATTAAAACACTATTCTTTTTCGTCAGGTATTAAAATATTGAAATATAAAACAAACAATTATGAAACAAACGAACAATCAATTAAAACACGTACGAAAATGCGAGTTTGTCCTCGAAACCAACACTCAACATCTCGATTTACTACAACAAACTGAGAGTAAACCGCCTCGCTACATATGCCCTGCCGTGAATTCCAAACGAACGGAAAAACAGCAACGGAAAAACGTCTTTAGTTTACGTTATACTAAGAGGTGGCAAATCTTTAATTGTTATTAATGCTGTAATTGTAAATGATTAATACCTATTGATTATGTTGCTATAAATAATACTAAGTTGATTAGTGTCTGCTTTACAGTTAATTCACTTTGGGTCCCTGTTCATAAGATACATTTCCTTAAAAAGTTTCCCTTTATAGTTGTCATGAGCTAAGATTTTAACGTTATTATAGTCAAAATTATGACCTGTTTCCAAATGATGTTGCACAACAGCACAGGAATTTTTATGATATTAGTGATGTTTGTTTCTGACGTATTTATTAACTTAACCATTTTTTTTAATATTGTTATTTTATTTTGTCCGTTTCGTGTCCGCCTTTCCTTACATGCTTATCTGTAAGATGTTACGCGTGATTTTATTATTATTGTATTTTGTTGTTTTAATTAAAATTGAATATAATTTTTTGATGTCTTTTTTATTTCTACCCTGTTATTTTTTCAGCCGAACGATGATGAAGCCGAGCGTGCCGAAAGACGAAAGTCAGTCGCGCTTAGAAAGTCCCTTTCACAGTTACGCCCAGCAACTGCCTCTTCATCCATGAATTACTCCGGAACGGTATTAAGCACTAATTATGTCAGGTCACATTTGCATTTATGTACCAAATTATATACTGAAAATGTAAGTAAATACATTTCAAAATATATTTATTTGCCCGATTCATTGATAAGTAATGTTTTTTGAAATTTGAACTTGTTAAAGTGAAATAACGTTTCGACGTCTCGCCTACGATGACACGAAACGTTCTCTGAAATATTGACTCTTTAAGAGATTGGTGTACTTACTAATCTTAAAAGGTAAAAATCGATCAAGAAGTCTTGTAATATCGTAGGTACTAACTACGATTTTTCTCCCAATCATCTTAAACCTTAAAATCTATCTAAAAAGAAACCGAATTTTTAATAGAAAATCAAACGTAGAACAAATATAATCGTCCAGATTATATATTGCCATCGGTATTCTCCTCTAGTCTGACGACAGCGCAAATTACTCGTACACTTCAAGATATACTGTCACTCTTACCACTATAACTCGGCAACTAATGTAGCATATGTTGTAAAACAGTTAGCACAATACTAATAATGGTTGCCGATTTCAATAAGATAAAGATAGTTGTCGTTCTTTTCGTTGATTTTTAAAAAATTCGTTTCTTTTTGGCGTACGTACTTTTATTTAATTTTAATAAAATCAAATTTTAACGCAAATAGTTACCCCTTAATAGCTAATTTCAAAATATTTAACGGTATACAGAAACGTTAATTTAATCATAAATGACGTCGAAAGAATGAGTCACTACAACTGAAGAGGTTAAACCAGCCAATTTATTTTAAATATTTTTGTTTTAATTGCGGTAAAGCTAAAAAAAGTAATCTATACACTTTTTTTTGTAAAATTTCCCATTTCTTTCACGTTGTGCTATTAGTTTTTCTATATCTTTTTTATTTTTAGAGATATTTGCGAAAAACCCAATTTTTCATTTTATTTTCGATTTTTTTTTGGCCTAGCGTATACTTTAGAGCAGCAAACTATTTTTGTATTGTATTTTACGTACAAAAAACTACCCGTATGACAAAATGCCGACTGTTAACATTTAATGAGAGCTTTTCGTCAAAATTTGCCTGACGACTGGGTTATAGTTTAGGTCGGTTGCCATCAACTGCCGATATCACCCTTCCCTAGTGCCGGCCGCCTTCCTCCGAAGCACCATTGCTTTAAAGAGCTCGTATTTGAGTTTTCTGAGCACCTCATACGCAGATAAAGTGAAGAGGCGACTTCTTATCCTCCAAACAACCCGGATATGTCGGATCGTTCTCCATACAACTGATTCGGAACATGTTTGCTCCTCTTGAGCAACCATTCGAGCCGCGCTCCTCTATACCTGTCTGCATCCTAGGCGCCGTTACCATTTCTTTTTTGAGCACCGTTTGGCCCATTTCTTGAGGACTGCTGCCGCCTGTCTCTTGGATGTACTTAAAGCAGATTCGAAGTCCTGAGTCTGGCAGATGTCCGAGAACCAACACGAGCTTAACCTGCGCTTTCTCCTAGAAAACTTATTCGGGGAATCTCTGCCCCCTCGGATTAGTTTAGGGTTTAGTAGTTGGCTCGAGTGCCGCCGGGCCGAGGGAGTAAAAGTACACCACCTTGGCAAAAACCCCTGCTTGGAAAATTTTAGCATTTTCTAATCCGTAAGTTATGATTTTACTTTTTAGACCTATAACTTCTAGGTTAGAATAATTCACCTTTTATTAATTTGACTATAACATTTTTTAAACTTCTTAAGGTATTTCTTACGAGTTAAAAGTAGTTTTGCTTGAAATTTTGAGAAATAATAGATTTTAGCATTATGCATTCACTGCTTCAATATAAAGATGGTTTACCACGCCGTTTTGCCATAATTAATTGTAAAAGTTTCAGATGTTTAACACGTATAAGAGAGGAATCCATACTTTTCTTCAATTAAAAGCATGCATTTTTTACAATTTATGTTGTCGTATGTGAATTAAAAAGTAAAAAGTCACAAAAAATTATATATACATAAAAGAATTACTTTTCTATCGTTTGTTCAAATATGAAGGCAGTTTACCACCTAGTTGTTGTAAAAATATTAGATAAATATTACTTTTTATAGAATTTTATGGAGTGAATTTTCGCTGTGGCAACGTAGCCTGAAAAAGACAGATCGCGCGGATGCGGGCGTTCTTTCAAATTTAAATCATATGTAGTCCGGAGGCTCATAACCAAGATTTTGGACTAATCGAAGAGCGGCAGATAAATATATCACTTATTAAATGTGACAAATTGAACCAAAAAATACAATTTATAGATCCAAATTTCGGTTCCTGCCGTGGCTATGGAGGGAGAAAGTTGCAAAAAATTGAGGGTAAGTGAACCCATCGCAGAGTGGCAGTTTTATGTGTTATGAGGATAATATAGCTTTAATATCTGCCACAGAGACCGGTTCCTGCAGGTGTAAACCTTTTTTTTTCTTGAAAAAAATGAGCTCAAAAAATGAACTGATTAGTGGCAGATATTCGAGATAAAATTAGTTTGGGACTCAAAAATAAGTGAAAAAATATTATTTACTATACGATTACGATCCGGGTTTTTTGAATTTCTAGGAATTTTTGAACTTATAGAGTTTTTGGATCCACCTGAACTCATTCGAGAGCGGCAGATAAATGAACCAGTGTTCGAATACTATAATAGGAGGTGAAATCCCGAATATGTGCTGCTTTTATCAGCAGAATTTCTGTATTTTTAATGCAAAACTTAAGTTATAAACAAATTGATTTTGTCTATTCGCATGATTACTTAGCTGTGATGCATGAGTTTATATGTTTTTTGACACGTTAAAACCGAATTTCTAATCCATTTTTGCTAAAAATTTATTAATTTTTGTTACAAATAAATAATTTTTTTCTATAATACCTTAGTATAATATTATTTAACGCGCTAAATTTAAATTCTCTGTTAATTTTTTCAAAAACTAAATTATTTTATTATTACTGACAATTTATTAGAATTATATTAATTTTTCTTTGGGAATTTAACATAAATATTAATAAACTTTTTAGCTCTTAATTTTTAATTAATTAAATTGGAAAAATGGATTAGAAATTCAGACAGCAGGACAAAATTCATCTAAAAAACTCGGGTAGAGCTCGTAAAAAGCTTAGATTTTGCTGTCATGGAGTTAAATTCTATGAAATTCTGTTTTTAGCATAATTGTTCATAATAAATTATTTATGACAATAAAAAGGTTAAGTATTTGCAAAAATAGATTCAGTGTCGAAAACAATTTGGGGGGAGCGATTCTTAAACTTAGATTTCGTTATTATAAAAATAAATTATATCAAATTACTTTTTTTAGATAATTGCTTAAAAAATTGTTAATAACAATTAATAGGTCATTTTTTCAAAAAACTAATTGCAGATCGGATTCTGCGACCCAAAAACACATAACGTACACTAGAGTGGAGCCGCAACGTTCAAAGTTTAAAAAGAACACGGTGAAACTCCGGGTGGCTGATGGAGTATTCGGTCATTGTTTTATTGGCATTAACCGAATGCGGTAAAAATTATTGTACATTTTAAATTTTAAATTTTGAATTCTCGAGGTTTTTTTGGATCACTCTTATTATCAGTCACATCAAAAAAATTTCATATATACTTTCCAATATACGAGGCATGTTTTTTAAGTAAGTACCGTTTTGGAATTAAAAAAAGACGCGCAAAGATATCGCTATAATTTTATTTTTACATGAAAGCCTGTACCTTAATCTACTTTTCTACATAATTTCCGTGAATATTGAGGCACTTGTCATAACGTGGCACCAGTTTTTGAATACCCTCCTCATAAAATTCTGCCGCCTGACTTGTTAACCACTGTATCACAAATGTTTTGACTTCGTTATCGTCTTGAAGACGCTGACCACCCAGGTGCTTCTTCAAGTGCAGGAACAAATGGTAGTCGCTGGGCGCCAGATCAGGGCTGTATGGAGGATGATCTAGAGTTTCCCATTTAAAAGATTTGATGAGATCTTTGGTCCGATTAGCCACATGTGGACGGGCATTGTCATGCAGCAAAACGATACCCTTACTCAACTTGCCACGTCTTTTGTTCTGGATTGCACGACGCAGATTGGTTCAATGTCTCACAATAAGACGCTGCATTGATTCTCTCATTACGAGGCAGAAACTCCACTAGCAATACTCCTTTTCTGTCCCAAAAAACTGTGCACATGATTTTGCGGGCAGAAATTGTTT
>CM032452.1:77089173-77159469 GCA_019049505.1 Pachyrhynchus sulphureomaculatus | reverse complement strand
TATATATATGTATATATATGTATATTATATATGTGTATATATATGTATATATATATATATATTATATATATATATATATATATATATATATATATATATATATATATATATGTATATATGTATATATATATATATATATATATATATATATATATATATATATATATATATATATATACATATATATACACATATATATATACATATATATACCTATATATACATATATATACTTATATATATATATACATATATATATATATATATATATATATATATATATATATTATATATATATATACATATATATATATATATATATATATATATATATATATATTATATATATATATATAAGTGGCTCTTACAAAATTTTATGCTTTACATTCAGTTACACAATTTTCTCTTTAAATAATGATCAATATCACCGAAATTAAGATAGGTACACATATTTTTTATTTAACCTAGTTACACATTACAGGTTTTTTGCCAACATACATCTAACAGAACTATCTAAAGCCAATTGGATTTATTATTATTTTCAGAAAATAAACCGTTTTATTATGCAATAATGTGATATCAAGAAGTTCCATTATGGACTTAGTAGGCTGTCATTTTTTTTCTCGCATCGAAAGTTGAATGTAACATATGTATAATAAAAGTTATTATAATACAGTTTTTCTTTTTGTACAGTATTCTTATAGAGCCCAGTCCAGCCCGATCTGATCGATAAATTAGGTTCATTTTTTTCCGAATAAACTTGGTTATTTTTGTTGATAACTCGAATTATACTACAATAACGGCCAAACCACTAATGGCATCGTGCTCAGGAACTTCGAAAGTATATTACCTTATAAAGAAAATCAGTCTCGACTTCTTATAGAGCCGGTCCTAATCGATAAAATGAGTCAAAAATGCTTTTTTTTTTTAAATTTCGTTAGATATTTTTGTTGATTATTCGAGTTATACTATAGTAAGAGCCAAGTACTGGTATATATATATATATATATATATATATATATATATATATATATATATATATATATATATATATATATATATATATATATATATATATATATATATATATATATATATTTATATATATATATATATATATATATATATATATATATACCAGGTGTACAAGTATGAAATGCGGATTTCAGACAACAGATGGTGCACCAATGCAGTTTGAGCTATAAAGATTTGACACTGCGCCATTTTGTTGTGTCATCAACAAGTGTCAGACGCGCACGAGTGAGTCGAAATTTATACCGAACAAAGAGCAATTGTACACCTGGTATATATATACCTGGTATATATATATATATATATATATATATATATATATATATATATATATTAATTTATTAATCAGTGTATTAAAAAAATGTTTAAGCAAAGGGTGTTATTCGGTGCACATGCTGACGTTGACAATAAAATGTTTTGACCTCACAGTTCGAAGAAATTACACCATCTTGATTTTTTTTTAATTGAAAGCCCTGCATATTATTTTATTTTTGAGTCCTACTAAAAATTCTAGATATAATTTGTCTAACATACCATATGTCTAAATTAAACTGTTTTGGAATTATTGTCATTTGAAATAAAAAAAAGACAAAAAAACTATTAATAAATATTCTAGGTTTATTTTTAAGGTAACAATTGCTTAAAATGTCTACCGTTAACGGCGAGGCAATAACCCAATCTGTCATAAACAGCCGAAACAGAGTTTTGCAGAGAATCAGGAGTGTTCTATTCTACTTCATATTGAATTCTTTGTTGTAAACCTCCTACAGTTTCAGGTCGAACTCGGTACACTAAGGTCGAGACTCCTTGCAGGCCATTCTACAGCACCTCTTCTGCGTATCCATAGATTAGGAAAAATCGCATCCAAATATCTGCGAACACTGATTTCATAGTGAGGAGGTGCACCGTCCTGTTGATACCACAGATTCCTGTTAGGAGTATCCAAATTATTTTCATCGGGAAGAAGACCTGTACAAGTTGGAATAACTTGCTCTTGGAGTAACTATAAATACCGCTGTCCTGCAAGAGTTCCATCGATAAAAAAGGGACCAATCATATGACGTCCACAAATCCCTGCCCACACGTTTATCTTTTGTGGTCTTTGAGAATGACTGTCGATTATCCAGTGGGGATTCTCAGTAGACCAGTACCGGCAGTTACGCCTGTTAACTCTTCCGTTAAGACAAAATGTGCCCTCGTCAGAAAAAAACAATATTACGAATTGGGTTAGGATCATTATTGATTCGTTCCATCATGACCTCGCAAAATTCAAGCCTAGTCATCTTCAGATAATTCTTTCAATAGAATGGGTATACGACTTAAGGTACCTTTACGTATGTTGTGGCCTAGGCAAAGCTGACGAGTGGTTGCATGGGTATTTTCCACCCTATATATATATATATATATATATATATATATATATATATATATATATATATATATATATATATATATATATATATATACAGTAGAACCCCGATTAACCGAGTCGCGATTATCTGAGCTCCGGATTAACCGAGCCAATCTAAGAAGCTGATTATCTGAGGTACGCGCGTCTATGCTGCGTATTAACCGAGCTTCTAAAATATGTATTTACATATTTTGATTTAAAATCGTCGGAGCCTTCTGGGAATCACCCTGGCCCGTGTGAGGGGTTCCCCTATTTATGTTTTTGGACTCTTTCAGCATGTAAATTTGCGTGAATGTAGTGCGTTATAGCGTTTACTACGGAGAAGTACGAGTATACTCACATAATTTATTTGGTTGGAGTTCTGGTAGTTAAGTGTAATTAATACGAACTACTTTGTTTGAATTTTTGTTTGTCGTATTATAATGGAGCAAAACAAGCATAAAAAATCGTCGTTCCTACTGAAGAAAAATTAAAAGCAATCAGAAGAATTGAAGCAGGAGAGATAATTAAAGTTGTTGCACGAGATTATGGAGTAGGTGAGGTAACAGTTAGAGATGGGAAAAGAAACCGCACAAAAATAGAATAGTGGTGTATAAATCAAGCCTACTCGTCCTCAGGAAGAAAATCAATGAAAACCGGCGACTATGAAAAGGTTAACGAAGCTTTATTCATGTGGTTTAACCAACAGAGATCAAAAGGTGTGCCTCTGTCAGGTCCTAACTGGTTTAAAGAAGAGTTCGTGCCATCTGTGACTAAATTTCTGAACAGAAACCGTCTTCCTATTAAAGCAATTTTGTTAATGGATAATGCTCTCACCCTGGAGAAGGACTTCATGTGGGCGAAATTGTTGTAAAATTTTTTCCTCCAAATATAACCAGCATAATGCAACCAATGGATCAAGGCATCTTCGAAAACATTAAAAAAAATTATGGGCGTTTATATCTTGAACATCTGTTAGAATACACAGAAATGGAGGATATTATCAATGGGATGAGAAAGGTTACACTGAAAAATGTTATTTACTGGGTAAGTCAAGCTTGGGATTCTGTGCGTACTAGCACTATTCAAAAATCTTCGTCAAAAGTTATTGATTTTGAGGACTATAATGACAGTGAAGATGATACTCCATTAAATGAATTAGCTTTGAAATTGAGAAGCCATGGAGAAATGTCCTGTTCAAATTTTGACAGCAAAATAGAAGAAAAAGAAAAAAAATTATTTGAATTAATGCAAAAATTAAAAGGTTGCGAAAATGTGACAAGAGAAGATGTTGTTGAATGGATTGCAGCAGATGATTTAGAAAAACGAATGCCTTTCAGGAAACCGAAAAAATCAGATGGCGATGACGATGACGAAGCGGCGGTGGATAAACAGTCTCCCACTAAGATCTCTCGTCAAGAAGGTTTTGCTTCTTTGGAAAAAGCTTTAAGGTATATCGAACAACAACCAGAGGCAACCCCAGCGGATTTGCTTCTTCTTAATAGATGGAGAAACATTGCACCGAGAAAAAAAGATGCAATGTGAAACAGAAGCGCATAGATACCTATTTCACTGTTTTATAATGTATGTACCTATTTATATGTTAAAAACGTTAATACATCGGTTTAAAGTAATGGTGTTTATTTTTTGAATGAATAAAAAAACAAATCCGGATTATCCGAGTTTTCAGTTATCCGAGGACTGTGCCCCCCCACGTTACCTCGGATAACTGCGGGTCTACTGTATATATATATATATATATATATATATATATATATATATATATATATATATATATATATATACTTATGCGATGCTTAGAACCTTAGAGGATACAAATTCCTGTTTAATAAAATTTTTAGCCCACCTCGGTATCGCGGTGGGTTAAGAACCCCACCAAGTGACACGCTAGTTGCTGGTTCAAATCATAGAAATATTAAAATATTAAGTTAGAGTGCGTACCTGTGCGAGAGTGTTGTGTAACAGAGACAGAATGATTCATATTATTTCTGTCTCTATTTAATGACGCTACGCTTTCGCTTACAGCAGGCTCTATGCTTTACTACCTCTATTCTAATATCTCTATGCTTCAAATCCTGCACTGACAGCTTAAAGTCCGTTTGTTTGGAGTTGATAGCACACAACATGGGTTATAAACATTAAAATGTCATAAACCGAAAGAGTCCGAAATTTCTCTACCAATTATTTGCATTTTTAGTTTTAATAACTTTTATTTTCTATCTCTATACAACCTTTTTCTAAAAAATATTTTATTACATGCCGTCTAAACTTTACAATAAGCTATAAAAATCAACGCATTTCAAAGTTTATTTTAATGAGTAAATGATGAAACTAAAAATCTTATTTGTATGATAAAGACCTAAACGAGTATAATTAACTACTCTCAAGAACTAGAAATCTACAGTGTTATAAAGCTTAATGATAATAGGTACAATAAAATTATTTCAGATTTTAGCAGTTACTGGAATATAATTAACCAAAGTACTGTCGATAGGTAGGTGCCTAAGTACCTAAGTATGCAATAAAACCTATACTATGCTTAGTTCAAATCAGAACAGCGATGGTTTCAACTTTCAGTTTTGCCCCGGACAAACTTTGCGGAGTCCCTAAATCTGCATTTTCCCTCCGAGAAAAAACAATGATTCTTAACATCCACGATGCCCTAGTGCGGGGGTCGGCAACCTTTTAACTAAGGGATGCCAGTTTTCATCCATACGACATTTTGCTTGCCGACATAGGTACTTACTACAACTAAAATTAACAAAAATTAACTTAAATTAACTTAAAATATTGCTTTTAGAAGGTTTAATACCAAAAAATTTTTAACGTTTAACAAATAATTTTATTATACTCATATGGGAAAAAAGTTGCTCACAGATATAGGATGATCCGAAAGCTGTAAGCATGGCAAACGCTACTTTCTTAAGACAAATAAATTTCTCTGGTAAACTCATCCAACAACTGAGTATCTCGTTTGAATGGTTCTGGCAGTCACCTTCTAATACCCTTCTTAATTCTACAAATTTCGTGTTCCATAACTCGGAGCTTTTAAATTCAATGTATTGAAGATCAAAATCATTAATGTCCATCCATGAAAAAAGAGATATGTCAAAGCAACTGCTGGAAAAATCCATTAGCCAGAGCCGCCTAGAAGTTAAATCTAACAAAAACTAAAGTTCGGCAATATAAAAAGAGTTGCGCCGCGCGTCGGAACGAGTGAAGTCAAGTCAAACAAAAACCGCCTTATAGCGGCTCTTTTGATATGAATTGGGGACGTTTATTTGTGTTTTTGCCTAGGCTTATATTTTGAGGCTTGCCGTCTTTAATACTTACCGAAATTAAAGCCAAACCAATGCATTCAGTAAAATTATAAATTACAAAATATATATTTTGTAGTTTTTGGTAATAATACCTAGTGACCTATATAATATATCGTTTTTGTTTGTATCGTTAAAGTAATACTGTCTTCGATTATTTACTTAATTTCGAAACATGTTACAGATTACAGAATTACTATGTAAACTTTGAATAGGTACGCGTGCCATTCAAAATTGCTTGGCGTGCCAGAGATGGCACGCGTGCCATAGGTTGCCGACCCCTGCCCTAGTGCATCAACAGCCAACAAGCCAACTCGCGGAAACCTGTGCCAACATGACGGGAGTTGGATCAGCAACTATTTGTAGGTTTCTAAAAGAAAGAAAACGCGGTCCTTGCAACGAACCTCAGAATCACACAGGAAAGGAGCCCTTAGAGGTCCATGAAGCCTTTAAAAACGCAATAAGAAGAAAAGTATACCATTTTTTTTTATTAAGAAAGAAATACCTACACTACATAAAGTTTTGCAAGAAATCAAAGAAGATCACATTTAAAAAAATGGAAATTATGGAAAATCCTTTATAACCTAAATTCAATGTATTGAAGATCAAAATCATTAATGTCCATCCATGAAAAAAGAGATATGTCAAAGCAACTGCTGGAAAAATCCATTAAATCTGGTTTGATTAAAAAAGCGAACATAGGACCATGTTTATCAAAATCCGGACCCCTCTCGATAAACTCCTCTTTTAAATTAGTCATATATTTAAGCATTTCGTCTATTAGTGCACCATCGTCGACACTGGATATATAAGTTTTTAAATTTGGAAAATATTTATATGTGTTTGTAGTAATATCGCTGATAAATAAATCTATTTTTAATTTGAATGATTTCCAGGATTCGTATAAATCCAGAACTGTTTTGCCTGAACCTTGTAAGTTTAAGTTAAGTTCACTGAGATGGTTTGTAATATCAGTAAGAAACATTAACATACAGATCCAGTTCTTATCTTCTAGTTCAGGATAAGCATCCATTTGATTTTTTTCCAACAAGAACGATTTAATTTCGCCCAGACATTGCACAAATCTAGAGAGCACTTTATCACGGCTGAGCCAGCGCACATTATTGTGCAATGGTATATCTGAATATGCACTTTCTAATTCCTGCAGAAACGCCTTAAATTGTCTATGGATCAGTGAAGAACGACCGACAATGTAGTTAACTATTTTAACCACCCTATCCATCACGGATTTTAAACTTCTAGCGGAGATTTTAGCGCACAAACTCTCTTAGTGAATTATGCAATGAAAATTCAAAACTGATCGACCCATGCGTTCAATAAGAAGGGAAACAAATCCTTTATGTCTCCCAATCATAGCAGGAGCGCCATCTGTCGTTACGCAAAATTTTTTTATTTAAATTAATGTTCCGCTTTTCAAAATGTTTAACAAATTCTGAAAATATATCCTCTCCTCTTGTAGTTCCCTGCAATGGGAGCAGACAAATCAGCTCTTCATACACACTGCCATCATCGAAGTATCGCGCAACGATTGCCAAACGGGCAATGTCATTAATATCGACACTTTCATCCAATGCTACACTAAATACAAAACTCCGTTTGATAGCGTCTCTCTGCTGTTTTTGGACATTTTGTGTCATTTCGGTAATTCGTCTCTCGATGGTCCGCGCTGATGCCGGTATATCCCTAATCCTGGCAATATTGTATCCTTATTGGGCAAGTCGTCGAATAAAATCTCGCCAGTACTCAAAAACGTTTGCTTCATAAATTCTCCGTCAGTGAACGGCCTACCCTTTTGTGCCAACGATTGTGCAATTTTGAAACTGCATTTAGTTACCTGATTTTTTCCTTGGAAAACTTTGCTAAAGAATGTTGACTGTTTCCCCAGAAAATTCCAATAATTACGTTTATTCCGGAAAAATTTCTTAAAATCGTTTTGCTGTACAAAATTATTATGATCTACAACGCGACCATTGTAACTTTTCAAAGAGCCGCCTAGAAGTTAAATCTATTGTAACAAAAACTAAAGTTCGGCAATATAAAAAGAGTTGCGCCGCGCGTCGGAACGAGTGAAGTCAAGTCAAACAAAAACCGCCTTATAGCGGCTCTTTTGATATGAATTGGGGACGTTTATTTGTGTTTTTGCCTAGGCTTATATTTTGAGGCTTGCCGTCTTTAATACTTACCGAAATTAAAGCCAAACCAATGCATTCAGTAAAATTATAAATTACAAAATATATATTTTGTAGTTTTTGGTAATAATACCTAGTGACCTATATAATATATCGTTTTTGTTTGTATCGTTAAAGTAATACTGTCTTCGATTATTTACTTAATTTCGAAACATGTTACAGATTACAGAATTACTATGTAAACTTTGAATAGGTACGCGTGCCATTCAAAATTGCTTGGCGTGCCAGAGATGGCACGCGTGCCATAGGTTGCCGACCCCTGCCCTAGTGCATCAACAGCCAACAAGCCAACTCCGTGAAATTGCGGAAACCTGTGCCAACATGACGGGAGTTGGATCAGCAACTATTTGGAGGTTTCTAAAAGAAAGAAAACGCGGTCCTTGCAACGAACCTCAGAATCACACAGGAAAGGAGCCCTTAGAGGTCCATGAAGCCTTTAAAAACGCAATAAGAAGAAAAGTATACCATTTTTTTTTATTAAGAAAGAAATACCTACACTACATAAAGTTTTGCAAGAAATCAAAGAAGATCACATTTAAAAAAATGGAAATTATGGAAAATCCTTTATAACCTGAATTTTCGTTAGGAAAAACACAATAGAAAATCTGTTCGTATCGATAAAACAGAAATAATTTGTTGGAGAAGAGAATATTTACGAACAATCAGAAAATTTCAAGAAATATTTTTCTTTAGATGAGACTTGGGTTAATGAAGGACACACAGTGAAAATATTCTGGATTGACAAAAACATTAAGAGTGCCAAACAAGCTTTTATGGAAGGTTTATCAACTAAATTACAACTCCCTTCAGGAAAAGGTCGCAGGCTAATCATAGCACATATTGGTAGTGAAAACGGATTTCTCGACAGTGGCTTGTTGGAATTCGAATCAAAGTCAAATAAAGATGATCATGAGGAGATGACGGCCGATGTTTTTGAGGAGTACTTCCAACAAATGATTGAATGTATACCAGCAGAATCAGTTATAATATTATACAATGTCCCATACCATTTTCGATTATTAGAACGACTTCCGACAAATTCATGAAAGTGGATATTCTTCAAGTGGAACTTCTCAAAATTGCAAAACAAAATAAGGCACAGTTCAAGAAATACGCAGTCGCTGAGATGGCAAAAGAATGGAATATCGCAGTGCTTAGATTACCTCCTTATCATTGCTGATTAAATCCCATAGAGCTAATTTGGGCACAAATGAGAGGTTTCATTGCAAGGGAAAACACTATGTTCAAACTTCAAGACGTAAGGCAATTATTACTCGCCGGAATAGAGAGGATCAAAAAGGATGATAATTGGAAAAATGCCATACGACATGTTATAGTAGAAGAAAACAAAATGTGGAAACTTGACGAATACATCGAAACTGTGGAAATAGAACCCTTAATTATCAATTTAAGAGAAGTCGAATCTTCAGATTTTGAAGATGTAATTAAAGTACTTATATATCGTGAATTGTAAATTTGTATATATACATACATAGATCTATAGAATTTTTGCTAATAATAAATCTTATTATATTTCTATAACATAAAATAATTTTATTTATTAAACACTAAAAGCCGGTTACGCTCGGACGGCTATGCTACCGATGAACCGCCATTTACATTTTATGACTCTATTATATAGCAGAGCTTAAAATAGGGTGAAATCTTAAAAATAATTCAAAGCAGGTAGCAAAATCCAGTAAAATGCATAAGAAAGCTCTTTAATTTTAGCCACATCCCAACATGTACCAGGTGTACAAGTATGAAATGCGGATTTCAGACAACAGATGGTGCACCAGTGCAGTTTGTGATATAAAGATTTGACACTGCGCCATTTTGTTGTGTCATCAACGAGTGTCAGACGAGCACGAGTGTTAAATTGGAAAAGCATTAATTTTTTGTTTTCATTTGAAGAAAACTGCTGTTGAATCATACCGATTACTTCGAGAAGCTTATGGTGAACATGCTCGAACGCAAGATACGTGTTTCGGCGTTTCAAAAGTGGTGACTTCGATGTTGCAGACAAGGAACCCTTTTCCGTGCAGTTAGCTTACACTTATATGGCCACCAAAACCATCATGAAAGACTCCGAGAGGCTGCTCTAAGATATATACAACAAAACTGGTCGGAACTTAACACATTTTCATTAATTGGGGGACGACGATATGAAAGACTTCAATAACTACTATAACTATATGAGGAAAAATGGCACCTATGGAACGAGCCTAGAGATACTTGCCCTCTCGGAAACCCAGAATAGCAACTTTCATATCTTCTCAAAACAACGAAGAACAAGAGATACAAAAATAACTTTTAGGGACAAGCCAACAATAATAAGCACAAGAAAACACACCGAAACTATTTACCTTCTACTAACAGGCAACCCAATGTCGGGACACTTTGAGCTTCTGACACCACAAAACACTAAAAAACATCCCAAACAACAGTAGACCAATAAAAGAAGCATCGGGCGAGCGACGTAACGGTCGAGGACGTCGCGGGAAATGGCTGCTCGACCAAAACGATGAAGACCGGGCAACTGACAATGGACCTGCCAAAAGTGTTGTGCCGGCGAGTAAACCGACACCCACCAAGGCGGGAAAGTTAAGGCAACGCATGAGTTATACTACAGGAACAAACGAACACACCATGCGTTGCTTTGATAAAAGCACAAGTCCTGACAAAGAAACCACTGAGAAGGGAATCACTCGCCGCCTAGACCCACCACCATCAATCCCAAACGCAACCGACGAAGTATTTAATCAAAAACTCCCGCAACGACAAAGAAATCCCAACAGCACAAAACCAAAATTCAAACGGCAAATAAGAATAGAAAACCAAATCAACAACATCAGGAGATATCTAGGACACTTTACCCAGTTTATCAACGGGAACGTGTCCAAACGAGTCACGCAGAGTATAAACAAGATCAAGTCCGGGTCTCCCGACAGAACACTGCCAGAAATCCTGGATACTCTGAAACAAAAATTATCCGTATATGCCGCAAGACTTCGTAGATACAAAGAACCAAATGATGAGAGGAAAGATATCAACAACCTCTTCCGAAGAAGCCAAACACAGTTCTACCGGAAAACTATGCACAGCAAACAGACAGCAGTGACCGAACCATCAAACAAACAAGAACTCACAGATCATTGGAAAAGTATCTGGTCAGAACCCAAACTACCCAATAATAACACCCACTGGATCAAAGCCAAAGAAGGCAAAGATAAACATGTGACAGAACAGGAAAATTCCACATTAACTACTGTGGGACCAAAGAGCATGATGAGGCGCCTGGATGCAAGAAGTTCCGGAGGTAGAATGGCCCCCCGTTCGGATCTCCGGGTAGGGACTGGTTCGGAGGCGTCGACTTACAGACATCATAATTTTAAGATAGATTTTTGCAACATACGAGGTATAAACTCGAACATAAATTCAGTGCATCAACACCTGCAATCAGATAAACCTCATGTACTCGCTCTATGTGAAACCAAGGTCAGTCCATCGACCAGCACGGTCAACTATCTTTATCCTGGGTACGACTTCTATTCCCGATTTAGGCGTAACTTTGGAATCTGTCTTTTTGTCAGAAGCGACCTCTCTTGTCAACGAGAAGAAGCTCTGGAGCCCCCAAACTTTGATGTTATGTGGTTAAAAATAACGACTCAACAAACCACAAGGTTCATCTGTATCCTGTATCGACCACCAAGTGATACCAATTTTCGAACACTTTTCGCTTCTCTTGCAGACACCATCGATCATTTACAAAGTAACTATCCAAGTGCCGAAATTGCCATCCTGGGCGACTTTAATGTCCACAATATCAACTGGCTCAAATATTCAAATACTACCGACGAACAAGGTCGTGAAGCTGAATCTTTCTCAATCAGTTATGGCTTAACTCAGCTTATTGACGAACCAACACGGATCCCTGATCGAGACGGGGAGTTCGCCAGTCTTCTTGATCTGTTTTTAACCACCAATCCGGAGCTTTACACGGTCACCGTAAATCCGCCGTTAGGTTCTTCTGACCATAAACTGCTTTCGACATCGAGTATCGTGCCAATCAGTGACAGAGAGGCGCCTAGGCCGCGCAAGATTTGGCACTACAAATCTGCTAAATGGGAAGATCTCATGGAATATTTTCGAACTTTCCCTTGGATGGACGTTTGTTTTCGATCCGATAACCCATCTGACTGCGCCAGGGAGGTCTCCGATGTTATTTTGGCTGGTATGGAAGCTTACATCCTTTTTCGAAGAAATGCTCCTCCAACGGCAAGCCTTGGTTCGACCGAAAATGCAAAGAAGCTGTTGCTTCTAAACATATTGCCTACCGACAATGGCGTGAAAATCCTAACACCTTAAATCGAAACATCTTTGTTCATGCCCGGAACAGATGCAAGGGAATTATCGACGAAACCAAGGAGGCACACAATCAACGAATTAGAAACAAACTTCTCGCTTGTCCCAACAATTCCAGGTCCTTTTGGGCAGTCGCTAAGGCAGTTAGTCAAAACTTTACCAAATCCACCATACCACCACTCACACGGCCAGATAATTCCATTGCAACCACACCTGTTGAGAGAGCGAACTTGTTGGCTGAACTCTTTGCTTCACATTCTACGGTCGATTTCCAAGGAAAAAAAACACCACCTACTATTCCCATATTGCAGTCAAGGATGCCCGATGTTGTCTTCAGACAGCGCATCATAAAGAGTATTTTAATGAAGCTAGACACCACGAAGGCTTCTGGCGCTGACGAAATACCTGCCATAGTTCTCAAAAACTGTGCAAGGGAACTAACACCAGTTTTCTGTAGACTTTTTAACCTATCCTACAGAAAGGGAATATTTCCGTCCTGCTGGAAATGTGCCACGGTTCAGCCGATACCTAAAAAAGGTAAGAAGACCTTGCCAAATAACTACCGACCAGTTGCACTGCTTTCAATAATATCGAAAGTCATGGAAAAGGTTATCAATGAGCATCTTCTAAAATATCTTGAACGATTCAATATTATTAGCGATCACCAATATGGTTTTCGTAAACATAGATCAACAGGAGATCTTCTGACTTATGTAACACATGTTTGGAACAACGCAATTGAACACTTTGGAGAATCTCGAGCGGTTGCTCTTGACATATCCAAGGCATTCGACCGTGTTTGGCACGATGGACTGTTGGCTAAGTTGCGCTCTTATGGTATGTCTGAAAGGTTCTGTTTGTGGCTCTCATGTTTCCTCAGAGAGCGTTCTTTACGAGTGGCGGTCGACGGATTTCTTTCTAACACCCTCACTATCAACGCCGGTGTGCCCCAGGGCTCCATACTGTCTCCTACTCTCTTTCTCATTTACATTAACGATCTGCTGGAAAAGACCGGGGAATCCAATCTATAGCTTTGCAGATGACAGTACGCTTGTCTCTTCATTCACCTTGAACGCTCGGACATCGGGCTGCTCAGGCGAATATCCGCAGACAGCAGGAGGTCGTTCAACTTAACAAAGACCTGGAAGAAATTCTATCTTGGGGTGACAGTAACCAAGTGGAATTTAACGCTACAAAAACCCAAGCGGCAATTTTTTCTAAAAAAGTTAACGTTGCTGAACCCGACATAGCTATGTCGGGGCACTCCATTCCCCTAGCATCGTCGCTCAATTTGTTGGGCGTTAGTTTGGGAGCAAATATGTCTTGGCATGAACATGTTGCAGGCATAGCAAGGAGAGCTTCTCAAAAATTGGGAATATTATTTAGAACCAGGAAGCTTTACACCCCACAGCAACTGTTAATTCTTTACAAAGCCCAAATTCGACCAACTATGGAATACTGCTCCCACGTTTGGGGCTCCTAAACATACACTGCATTTGTTGGATTCTGTTCAGAGAAGAGCGGTCCGTCTGATTGGGGACCCGGAATTGACCGGCGGCCTTGATTCGCTGGAACATCGAAGAACGGTTGGCGACTTGAGTCTGTTCTACAAGTATTTTCATGGAAAGTGTTCGAAGGATGTAGCCCGCTTAATTCCTCCCAAAGCGGTGCATGTTAGAAATACACGTCGCGCTGGTGCTTCGCATCCGTATGAGGTTCAGCTTGTTACTCCGCGTACGACGCTTTTCAAGCAATCTTTTATATGGAGAACGTCATCCCTTTGGAATAATTTGCCCAGCGCTGTGTTTCCCACCGAGTACAATTTACAGCGATTCAAGAACAACGTGAATCGCTTTTTCCGCACTCGTGCCGCTCCTAGACCAATAAAAAAAAAAAAAGAACGTGGAAAACTGCTAAAAAAATCCGAAGATGTGGAATTGCAAGCATTGTTGGACGAAGATGATTCGCAAACATAAAAAAAACAACTCGCCAAGCAATTGGGAGTTAGTCAACAAGCTGTTTCCAGTCGGCTACGAGAAATGGGAAAGATTCAGAAGCCGGTAGATGGGTACCACATGAGTTGAACGACAGGGAAATGGAAAAGCGCAAAAAACACGTGTGACATTTTGCTCGCTCGGTACAAAAGGAAGTCGTTTTTGCATCGTATAGTTACAGGGGATGAAAAGTTGATTTATTTTGAGAATCCCAAGCGCAAAAAATTATCCACATCGACCGCAAGACCGAATAGCTTTGGCAGAAAAACGATGCTCTGTGTTTGGTGGGACCAGAGGGGCGTGGTCTGTTATGAGCTGTTAAAACCTGGGGAAACGGTTAATACTAAACGTTACCAACAACAATTGACCGATTTGTACCGTTCGCTCCTTGAAAAAAGGCCAGAATACCGAAAGAGGCAACACAAAGTCATTTTTCTTCATGACAATGCTCCATCACATACTGCAAAACCAGTTCGTGACACGTTGGAGGCACCCAGCTGGGAAGTTCTACCCCATGCGGCTTACTCACCAGACTTGGCTCCTTCCGATTACCACTTGTTTGCATCGATGGGTCACGCACTTGCTGAGCAGCGCTTTGGTTCGTACGAAGATGTGAAAAAATGGCTCGATGAATGGTTCGCAGCAAAAGGGGAATATTTTGACTGGGTGGTATTCACAAATTGCCCGAAAGATGGGAAAAATATATAACAAGCGATGGAGCATACTTCCGAATTTAACATGTTTTTTTAGAAAAAAAATCCGCATTTCATACTTGTACCCCTGGTATTTTCATCTACAATGAGAGAATTCAACTTCAAACAAATACACTTTAGTATTGTGACGTCTCAGATTTTAAATTCAAAACAATACAAATACAAGCTCGTGGCTAATGCGCTAACTTCGTTTTCTTTTGCGAAATAGGAATCCCAAAATATTCATCGTGGGAAGGGGACCGGGCAGACTCCTAGGTCTCCGCCTTTGAATTACCTGGTTTTATGCACTTAGTGGTTAAATAAATCATTACGATTAGAAAGTATATGAATTAATTGTTATAATTATTACATAATAATTATGGTTTACGAAAAGAAATGCCATGTAACATATAAGTAATTATGTTCCGGCGACTAAATGTCGGCACAGTTCATAAAATATTTGTTTTATACATGAATTGAATTGATTTCCCAAATGGAGTATTTTGACACCGGGGGGTTGTTTTCATCTGAAAAAGGGGGCAAAAAACAACCCCGGTCGGTTTGGGGCCAGTATTCTTCGGCGACGTCCGAACGAAAAAACAAACAAAATCGTCTTCATGAGCGACGCCGGTCGGTGCGTCGCGTCGCCCGCCTTGCCCGACCTATTTAGTTATTTTTTATTATAAACATTTTTATTTTTCAATTGAACTGTTTTGATTATTGAGATGAAAATTGGAGTACAGGACTAGTTAATAATTTGGTTTCGTTTTCCTTTCTATACATATACAGGGTGAGTCAACGTTAGAGTAAAGTTCATTATCTCATTTGTTTCGGGAATGACGAAAAAAATGTTAAATACAGTATATACTTTTAGGGGATGTTAGGGTGCACAGTTTAAGATTATTTTGAGTATACAGGGTACTTCAAAAAAGTGTGGCCGATATAACATATTTTTTTTATATGCAACATCCTATTTTCTAAGTTATTTTTAAATTCTGCGTTAAATTTATAACTTTTTTATTAATAATGTTATATACCTAAATCTAGTAATTTTCCTAATATTTCAATTTTTTTTAAAAAATACTGGTTTTCAGTTTTGTAAAAAATTGCCAGTAGCGCCATTGTTTCTGAAGGTGGAATACTCATAATTGGTACGAGCGTTCTATAGAGATGAAAAAAAGATACATGTAAAGAAATTTGAGTAAGATGCTACAGGGTGTTCAAAATAGATTTATACATTTCGACTATTTTAAATTGAAAAATCTGAAATTTTTTAAATGACACACCCTGTATATTATTATTTCTTCTGATAGATTTTACAAAATCCTTCCCAAACTTTTATTAAGTATGTCATATACTTCTTTCTAATAGTTTTCGATTTATTTTGAATTTTTCAATTTTTACCCTTGTTTTGCTTTTGTGAAAACATAAGCAAATAGTTAATAATAATTTTAATATAGTTTAACTTATCTAATGATTAATTATTATGACGTAATAAATGTTCAAAAATATGCCCGTCTACTTGAATGTTTAGTCGTTTTACTATATTTTCCTTCACTTTCCTTAGCATAAAGGGCGTTATTGTCCTACACGCATCCCGTATCCTATTTTTCATATCTACTGGTGTTGTAGGGGGATTCACATAAACACGATCTTTAATGTAGCCCTACAAAAAGAAGTCTAAAGGTTTTAAGTCACATTATCGAGGGGGCCACTGAATGAATCCATCCCTACCGATCCATTCTTTTGGGTAACGATCGTTTAAAAATTCCCAAACTTCCCGGTGGAAATGAGCAGTCTTGTTGAATCCACATTTGTTCCCTTTCAAAGTTATCAACTTCTTCAAGAAGTTGGGGTAATTCGTTTTGCAAAAAAATTTAGATATCTAGGCCCGTTAAGCGGTTCGCGGAAAAAATATGAACCAATAATTCAAAAATTTAATATTTCCACACCATACATTAAGCGACCATTGGTTTTGGTTTTGACCTCCCCGGATCCAAAATGGATTAAGTGTTGAATAATAATGATGTCATTGCTGTTAACTGCTCCATTACTGCGAAAAGTAGCTTCATCAGAAAACATTATTTTGGATAAAAAAAACTGGATCGGCCTCTATTGCTCCATTCATGGTGGTACAAAAGTTTACTCGTCGTTCAAAATCACGGTCTTGAAGTTCTTGGTGTAGTTCCATATGAAAGGGATGATACTTTTCTCGTGGTGCGATTATCCGTAGATTGGGATGTGTCAGATAAGTCAGCTAGTTTACGACTGCTGACCTGAAGTAAAATCTCCATTTCTTTTTCCTCATTCTGGTTTACTACTTTCCGTTTTGTATACTCAACGCTACCACTACCATCAAACCGTTCCATTAAGCACTGAAAAGATTTTCTAGATGGTATACGTTTATTAGGGTACTTCGCTCCGTAAAGCCTTACTGCCCAAAGGACAATTTTTTCCCGCCTCGCCCAGTATATCAACCATTCAATTAATTCGTTTTTAGGAAAATCCATAACTATTACCTTTATACGTCACTTACTACAACAAATTAAACTATTTTTACTTGCTTAATAGACATGTCAAAATTTGACAATGCCTACATTTTGTCTGGGTAACTATGATGTTACAGCGTAAGTGTATTAAACTCCACAACAACTGTTAATTCTCTACAAAGCTCAAATTCGACCAACTATGGAATACTGCTCCCATGTTTGGAGCTCCGCTCCCAAACATACAGTGCATTGGTTGGATTCTATTCAGAGAAGAGCTGTTCGTCTGATTGGAAACCCGGAACTGACCGGCGGCCTTGATTCGTTGGAACATCGAAGAACAGTTGGCGACTTGAGCCTATTCTACAAGTATTTTCATGGAAAGTGTTCGAAGGATGTGGCCCGCTTAATTCCTCTCAGAACGGTGCATGTTAGAAGTACACGTCGCGCTAATACTTCACATCCGTATGAGGTTCAGCTTATTACTCCTCGTACAACGCTTTTCAAGCAGTCTTTTATATAGAGAACATCATCCCTTTGGAATAATTTGCCCAGGACTGTGTTTCCCACCGAGTACAATTTGCAGCGATTCAAGAACAACGTGAATCGCTTTCTCCGCACACGTCGCTCCTGTAGCGCTTTAGGGACTTCCTTGTAGCATGTGTGCTAGACCCATAAAAAAAAAGAAACAAGGGTAAAAATTGAAAAATTCAAAATAAATCGAAAACAGTTAGTAATAGCTATATGACATACTTAATAAAAGTTGGAGGGTTTTGTAAAATCTATCAGAAAAAAATAATAATATACAGGGTGTGCCCTTTAAAAAATTTGAGATTTTTTCAATTTAAAGTAGTCGAAATGTATAAATTTATTTTGAACACCCTGTAGCATCTAACTCAAATTTCTTTACATATATATTTTTTTCATTTCTATAGAATTATCGTACCAATTATGAGTATTCCACCTTCAGAAACAATAGCGCTACTGGCAATTTTTTACAAAACTGAAAACTAGTATTTTTTTTTAAATGGAAATATTAGAAAAACTATTAGGTATAGGTATATAACATTGTTAATAAAAAAGTTATAAAATTTTACGCAGAATTTAAAAATAAATTAGAAAATAGGATGTTCGATTTAAAAAGTACCCTGTATACTCAAAAATAATTTTAAACTATGCACCTTAACATTCCCTAAAACTATTGTATTTAACATTTTTTCGTCATTCCCGAAACAAATGAGATAATGAACTTTACTCTATCGTTGACTCACCCTGTATAGCTGTTGAATGGCCTTTATTATGGTGATGTTTATATTGGTATCCTGTAGTACTGCTCAAAGTCTATTCAGAGGGATCGTATCGTAGACTTTTGAAAGATCTACGAATAGAAGGTGTGATATCCTGTTGGTTGCTACTCTTTTTTCGTGCAACTGTGTGATTGTATAAATGTGATCTGTGCATGACCTGCCTGCATCTAAATCCTGCTTGCTGTTTTATTTCATCGGGTCCGTATTCTTCTTCTATCAGCTGTTTCAGGACCTTTCCGTAAATTCGGCTTATAGTGCTTGTTACGGATATGCAGCGGTAGTTGTTGCAATCGTCTTTCTTTCCTTTTTTGTAGATAGGTGTTATCCACACCTCTTTCCATGTTTGAGGGACTTCTTCTCCATTTTTGTGTCTACTGAATAACTCTACCAGAAATTGTATTAGTTTAGTGGTGCCATTTTTAAAAGGAGTTCAGCTGGGATGTTATCTGGGTCGCACTTTTTTCTAGTCTTCATTGCCCTTACCCCTTTCTCCTATTCATTTCACATGTTGTACGGTAGTTTCTATGGTTGCTGAAGATTCTTCCATGTATGTTGTTCTGGTTTCTGTAAGCTCGTTTTTGAAGTGTTCCCTAAAAGATTGCAGTTGTATTGGGTGTACATGTGTTCGATCTGATGTAATAGTTCTCAGTGTCTTTATAAAGTTCCATGCCGCCCTTGATTGTGCTCCTCCGATGTGCGAATTTACTTCACTACATTTTTTCCCCATGTTGCATTTTTGTTCTCCCATATCATTCGCTTAAATTTAGCTTGTTCTTGTTTATAGGCTAATTCGTCATTTATGTTTTTCATAAATATATTTAATTAAATTGGAATGTTAATGATCAATACGACAGTGCTTGTAAAAGTCTCTGCTGATTTACAGAATCAAAACCCTTTTCCTTTGAAAGGAAAAACTCGAATTTATTTACTAGACGTTTGGTAAGTATTTTCGTGAATAACTTGTAAACATGGCTCAGGAGGCTAATGGGTCGATAGTTTGTAAGGTCTGAAGTATCCGAAGACGGTATAGTATTTTTCCCGATCTAAGAAAGTGACTTAGCTATCTATACCCATTCAAAATTCAACAACATTCGAAAGTGATTAATTTATGGCTGTTTAATGATAAGGCATCGTGCAGGGCCGCACTATACCTGATTGTATAATTGTTGGGTTTGTTATTTTACTGTGATAAGCCAGTTGAAATTTATTGTTTTATGTACTGAATAATACACAATATAGTAATTACACAAATATATTAAAACAGTGTACAGTATCCTCGCGTACATTTGTTACAATTTTTGGTTATTAATTAATATCTAGTTCAATTCCGCTATCGCTACTATTTTGCAAATCAATAATAAGTTTTTTTACAGGTTCTAAACTATTCGTATTTATGTACATACATGTATATGAGTTTTCTATTTTTTTGATGTGTTGAATACAGTTTCTCCAGTTTTCAACGGTTACATTTTTGACTTCTGTCTTTATCAACTCAGTCGCACTACTGTTTAAAGTGGGTGTATTATTGTGAGGACGTATATTAGACTTCATTTTATGCCACATCAACTCGATCGTATTAAAGATAAAATAATATGGTGGAAGCCGAATTATTTCGTGTCCTGCTTCCTTTGCAATTTTATCACAAACATATTCCTTTGAAAAATTGTAACTTTTTAAAACTTCTAAAAATTGTTTAACTGTATAACTTTCATAGAAATATTTGTCACGTTCGCACAAAACGGCTTATATTTCCCTTTTTCTACTGGTGGAACTTGGTACCTTATTCATTTGGCGACTATGATAGGATGCATTATCCATCACAATACAGCTATTCGGTGGTATATTCGGCATTAATTTGTTTTAAAGCCAATCTTCAAAAACTTCAGTGGTTGTATCACAATGATAATCCAAGCTGGAAACTGAAATATTTTTGGCTGCTAGAAATAGACATTCTGGTATCCAGCCTTCTTCTGACCCCGCATGTAAAATAGTTATTCATTTACCTTTATTTGATGGAGCTTTGGTGTGGCACTTTTTTGATTTATCAATCCATCCTTTACTGGGTGTGTCGTTGGTGTCATACCAAGTCTCATCTAGGTAGATTATCGTTCGATTTTCCGATCTAGCTGAATTTATTTTTTCAAGATATTTCGTTCTGAGTTGTTGTAAGCGCCGTGATTCTATTATAACTTGCCTTTTGTCTATTTTTTTAACAAAAACCCCAAGCGACGTAGAATACGCCATAAAGGTGTAGTGAAAGATTTTATGTCACAACTATCCTCGGACACTTTCCGCTGAAGTGACAATAACGTAGGAAATTTTTGTTCTGCGTACATTTCATAAATTTTGCGGCAGATTAAGTCTTCTTGACAGAAATCAATACATTTCGATACATCTTTGTCATTTCGTGTTTTTTTTAGGTACTATCGAATTATTTACAATTTTCCAAACTGTACTTTCAAGGATGCTTGTTTAAGCTGATGTCTCCAGCAATGAAAAGTACTTTTCGTGGCCTCGCTCCACTAACTTTAAATAAACACTTTTAACTATCACTTTTGCCTCAACGGGCAAACATTTGTGGCTTTTGATGGAAAGGGCTTCGTACATTTTAAGATACTATTAAACTTTATAATACACACTATTTCAGTATAATACTGCTGATAAAATGAAGAATAGTCTTTATATTTATAAACACGATGTTGCCAATAAAATTGAAAATCAATTACGACTCTGTAACGGCCAGGTAAAGTAAATCCCAAGATATAAGATCCATCAATGGGGCAATAAACGACCCTATTAAGGTTTTGTGCATAGTTGCCAGGTATTACGATAAACGTATTTTTATTTTACCTGCCTTGTATACTGCCCTCACTTGCACCTGCAATCATATTGGATCTATTTTTACCTATATATTTACTACCCTGCAACCCGGTTTGGAGCCCTTTAAGTATTTGATAATATAGGCCTAATGACCACAGGCCCCCATTAGGATTCGAAAGATACTTTTTATTATTTTTATTTTTAGTTTTACTTACAACTTACAACGCAACGGTTCTATTTTAATTATGTGGCGTCCGTGGGAAAATTGCAATAGTGGCTATCGCAAGAGAAAAAATTTACGCTAAACAAATAGTGAAGCATGTTTACGACAATTTAGTAAAAAGAAATTTGAATAAACAAAGTGTTTTGCACGAAACCAGTGAACTAACAAAAACGCCAATTTCTACGATTAAGGGTATTGTTGTTGCCGACACTAGACAAAATAAAATTAAGACTGGTGCAGGACGGGACCAATATACATTGTGGCCGATCAACCCTTCACAGAATTCTCTTAAGAATGCGATTCACGTTCCGAAAAATCAACAAAAGGCAAATAGTGATGGAGTCACAAAGATTACGAATCTTGCGACATACTTGTTTACAAGAAATTAAAAAGCATCGATCAGAGAATTGGCCAATAATTTACCTTGACGAAACATGGTTCGATACCCATGACACTGTGCAAAAAAGGTGGGTTGACAGCAGCACAAAATGTCAGACTAACGTACCTTCAAATAAATGTGCGAATAACGAATAACCATTTTGCATGCTGGATCTGAAAAGGGCTGGGTTTCAAATTGTCAACTATTATCTGTAAAAAACATAAAAGATTCTAGTTTGGACTATCACGAAGGCACGACCGCAGAACTTTTTAAAAATTGGTTTCAAAATTCCCTTTTGCCAAATATTTCCGAATAGAGTGTTATAGTTATGGACAATACAAGTTACGACAGTCACCTATTAAATAAGGTTCCTAATGCAGCCAACATCAAATCGAAAATACAGGAATATATGTTAGAAAATGACATTTATTTTGACTTTAGTTATAAAAAAAGTGATTTTTTGAAAGTTTTGAACGACTATAAACTGAAAAAGAAATATGTTTGTGATAGTATAGTTGAGAAAATGGGACACACTGTTTTGCGGCTTCCTCCGCATTATTGTGTGTTTAATCCAATTGAACATATTTGGCATCATTGTTTCTACTACAGATAGTTTCGGAGAAAATCTGGTGTGACAGACAAACAGACACCGAAGCGATCCCATAAGTGTTAAGTACTGAACACTAAAAATTATCCACCGTAAAATATTACTAAAAAATTCCGTTCATAATTTGCAAAAGGAAGTTTTTAGTAGACTTCTGCAAAAAATATATAAAACTTTTAAGGGCATTTTACGTTTAAGTTTTTTAATTTCCTCGGTAAAAGAAAGCTATTGTATTCATCTCTCCGAATTTTTTGCATTTCGTTACCTTTTAGGGTCGCTAGGTTCCAAAAAGGATAATTCCTCATTTCCACCGGTCCGTCTATATGGTTGCGACAGTTACAAGTTTTCGCGTTATCCATCAGTGTAAACACTGTATATTTGTACTTCTTATCCATTTGTTTTTACATGCATCTATAAATAAACATCTCCAAAAACACTTATAATTTTATTTATTTGCATTAAGGAATAAAATTGTTAAGTCCATCTCTGCAACCTATCATAAACAAAAAGTCAGAATTTTTATATTGCCCACCTAACACGGCAAAAATCAGGAACTTATATTTTGGGACAGGCTATAGGTGCGAAGATCCTAACGCTTGTTTAATGTTTTTATTGCATAAATTTGCCAAATCACTTTCTTAGATCTGGAAAAATACTATACCTAATTTAAAAACGAGCCCCTTATATGCTATGTTGGATATATAGATGACAATGACACATTCTATACATTTACAACTGTACGATTCCTTACAGTTTTCGTGTTATCCATTAGTGTATACACTGTATATTTGTACTTCTTATCCATTTGTTTTTACATGCATCTATAAATAAACATCTCCAAAAAAACACTTATAATTTTATTTATTTGCATTAATGAATAAAATTCTTAAGGCCATCTCTGCAACCTATCTTAAACAAAAAGTCAGAATTTTTATATTGCCCACCTAACACAGCAAAAATTAGGATCTTATATTTTGGGACAGGCTATACGTGCGAAGATCCTAACGGTTGTTTAATGTTTTTATTGCATCAATTTGCCAAATCACTTTCTTAGATCTTGAAAAATACTATACCTAATTTAAAAACGAGCCCCTTATATGCTATGTTGGATATATAGATGACAATGACACATTCTATATATTTACAACTGTACGATTCCTTGCAGTTTTCGTGTTATCCATTAGTGTATACACTGTATATTTGTACTTCTTATCCATTTGTTTTTACATGCATCTATAAATAAACATCTCCAAAAACACTTATAATTTTATTTATTTGCATTAATGAATAAAATTCTTAAGGCCATCTCTGCAACCTATCTTAAACAAAAAGTCAGAATTTTTATATTGCCCACCTAACACAGCAAAAATTAGGATCTTATATTTTGGGACAGGCTATACGTGCGAAGATCCTAACGGTTGTTTAATGTTTTTATTGCATCAATTTGCCAAATCACTTTCTTAGATCTTGAAAAATACTATACCTAATTTAAAAACGAGCCCCTTATATGCTATGTTGGATATATAGATGACAATGACACATTCTATATATTTACAACTGTACGATTCCTTGCAGTTTTCGTGTTATCCATTAGTGTATACACTGTATATTTGTACTTCTTATCCATTTGTTTTTACATGCATCTATAAATAAACATCTCCAAAAAACTCTTATAATTTTATTTATTTGCATTAATGAATAAAATTCTTAAAATCCATCTCTGCAACCTATCTTAAACAAAAAGTCAGAATTTTTATATTGCCCACCTAACACGGCCAAAATCAGGATCTTATATTTTGGGACAGGCTATACGTGCGAAGATCCTAACGGTTGTTTAATGTTTTTATTGCATCAATTTGCCAAATCACTTTCTTAGATCTTGAAAAATACTATACCTAATTTAAAAACGAGCCCCTTATATGCTATGTTGGATATATAGATGACAATGACACATTCTATATATTTACAACTGTACGATTCCTTGCAGTTTTCGTGTTATCCATTAGTGTATACACTGTATATTTGTACTTCTTATCCATTTGTTTTTACATGCATCTATAAATAAACATCTTCAAAAACTCTTATAATTTTATTTATTTGCATTAATGAATAAGATTCTTAAATCCATCTCTGCAACCTATCTTAAACAAAAAGTCAGAATTTTTATATTGCCCACCTAACACAGCAAAAATTAGGATCTTATATTTTGGGACAGGCTATACGTGCGAAGATCCTAACGGTTGTTTAATGTTTTTATTGCATCAATTTGCCAAATCACTTTCTTAGATCTTGAAAAATACTATACCTAATTTAAAAACGAGCCCCTTATATGCTATGTTGGATATATAGATGACAATGACACATTCTATATATTTACAACTGTACGATTCCTTGCAGTTTTCGTGTTATCCATTAGTGTATACACTGTATATTTGTACTTCTTATCCATTTGTTTTTACATGCATCTATAAATAAACATCTCCAAAAACACTTATAATTTTATTTATTTGCATTAATGAATAAAATTCTTAAGGCCATCTCTGCAACCTATCTTAAACAAAAAGTCAGAATTTTTATATTGCCCACCTAACACAGCAAAAATTAGGATCTTATATTTTGGGACAGGCTATACGTGCGAAGATCCTAACGGTTGTTTAATGTTTTTATTGCATCAATTTGCCAAATCACTTTCTTAGATCTTGAAAAATACTATACCTAATTTAAAAACGAGCCCCTTATATGCTATGTTGGATATATAGATGACAATGACACATTCTATATATTTACAACTGTACGATTCCTTGCAGTTTTCGTGTTATCCATTAGTGTATACACTGTATATTTGTACTTCTTATCCATTTGTTTTTACATGCATCTATAAATAAACATCTTCAAAAACACTTATAATTTTATTTATTTGCATTAATGAATAAATTCTTAAATCCATCTCTGCAACCTATCTTAAACAAAAAGTCAGAATTTTTTATATTGCCCACCTAACACAGCAAAAAGTAGGATCTTATATTTTGGGACAGGCTATACGTGCGAAGATCCTAACGGTTGTTTAATGTTTTTATTGCATCAATTTGCCAAATCACTTTCTTAGATCTTGAAAAATACTATACCTAATTTAAAAACGAGCCCCTTATATGCTATGTTGGATATATAGATGACAATGACACATTCTATATATTTACAACTGTACGATTCCTTGCAGTTTTCGTGTTATCCATTAGTGTATACACTGTATATTTGTACTTCTTATCCATTTGTTTTTACATGCATCTATAAATAAACATCTTCAAAAACTCTTATAATTTTATTTATTTGCATTAATGAATAAGATTCTTAAATCCATCTCTGCAACCTATCTTAAACAAAAAGTCAGAATTTTTATATTGCCCACCTAACACGGCCAAAATCAGGATCTTATATTTTGGGACAGGCTATACGTACGAAGATCCTAACGGTTGTTTTAATGTTTTTATTGCATCAATTTGCCAAATCACTTTCTTAGATATTGAAAAATACTATACCTAATTTAAAAACGAGCCCCTTATATGTTATGTTGGATATATAGATGACAATGACACATTCTATACATTTACAACTGTACGATTCCTTACGGCAAAAAAAAATTGTATTTCATGGTTGTCGCACCAAATAAATACACAAAATTCATCAAGAAAAAAGAAACTATTCCGAGGTGTATAATGATAATCAGACTAAAGAAAATTACACGGTACGCCTGGTACCACTCGGGTCAGATTGTCGAAAATTACGGTACTCAAGCGCCATGTCTAGACGGACATAAGTTTGAAGGTAAATAATGGCTTTTTTATAATAATCTGGTTTCGATTTGATTTCGAAGGTTGGTTTCTGGTTTTATTTTAATATCATATTAGATTTAATCGATGTTTATGAAATAAAAATCTTTATTTATTTGTTTAGTTAAAGGGAAAGTGTTAGTTCTGTTAATATCTATTAATAATTAAGTAAATCTTCATTTTCGGATATTACCAAGAATTAAGACCTCGGCGCATTTGAAGACAGCACAGTCGGACCGTTATATCAGCCTTATTTGTAGGAATAAATTTCATTAATCGTGCGGCAGGATTTATGTTTTTAGTGTTTTTAATTGCAAAACACACTTTTTAAGTGACTAAGAATACTGGTCAACATGATTTTTTTCACAAGGAAACTGAATAGAGGCCCTAGTTCAGTTTTTCATGCTGAATTCTATGTTATCAGATTTCTTCTATCAGGCATTTTTATGTAATATACTTCTCTATATTAGGATTGCATTGTTATAATTCTTGTAAATATAGAAGTGGGAATTTGTATTCAGAATAATTTGGCACCAGGCAGACTTATTCATGTTGAAACATACCAGGTGTACAAGTATGAAATGCGGATTTTTTTCTCTAAAAAACATGTTAAATTCGGAAGAACGATAAAAAGTGCTTTATTCAAAGTATACTCCATCGCTTGTTATACATTTTTCCCATCTTTCGGGCAATCTGTGAATACCACGCCAGTAAAAATCTTCCCTTTTTGCTGCGAGCCATTCATCGAGCCTTTTTTTTTCACATCTTCGTACGAATCAAAGCTCTGCTCAGCAAGTGCGTGACCCATCGATGCAAACAAGTGGTAATCGGAAGGAGCTAAGTCTGGTGAGTAAGGTGCATGGGGTAGAACTTCCCAGCTGAGTGCTTCCAACGTGTCGCGAACTGGTTTTGCCGTATGTGACGGAGCATTGTCATGAAGAAAATGATTTTATGTTGCCTCTTTCGGTATTCTGGTCTTTTTTCAAGCAGCGCACGGTTCAAATCGGTGGTTAATTGTTGTTGGTAACGTTTAGAATTAACCGTTTCCCCAGGTTTTAACAGCTCCTAATAGACCACGCCCCTCTGGTCACACCAAACACAGAGCATCGTCTTTCTGCCAAAGCGATTCAGTCTTGCGGTCGATGTGGATGGTACGCCTGGGTCTATCCATGATTTTTTGCTCTTGGAATTCTCAAAATAAATCCACTTTTCTTCCCCTGTAATTATACGATGCAAAAACGACTTCCTTTTGTACCGAGCGAGCAAAATGTCACACGTGTTTTTGCGCTATTCCATTTACCTGTCGTTTAACTCATGTGATACCCATCTACCGGTCTTCTGAATCTTTCCCATCTCTCGTAGCCGATTGGAAACAGCTTGTTGACTAACGCCCAATTGCTCGGCGAGTTGTTTTTGTGTTTGCGAATCATCTTCGTCCAACAATGCTTGCAATTTTTTGGCGGTTTTCCACGTTCCTTGTCTGCGACATCGAAGTCGCCACTTTTGAAACGCAGAAACCATCGTTCACACGTATCTTGCGATGGATCATGTTCACCATAAGCTTCTCGAAGTAATCGGTATGATTCAACAGCAGTTTTCTTCAAATGAAAACAAAAAATTAATGCTGTCCGCGAATGCTCTGTGTTCGGTATAAATTTCGACATATTGAACACAACACTATGCACACACTTTTCCAATTTATCACTCGTGCGCGTTTGACACTTGTTGATGACACAACAAAGTGGCGCAGTATCAAATCTTTATAGCACAAACTACATTGGTGCACCATCTGTTGTCTGAAATCCGCATTTCATACTTGTACACCTGGTATTTTAACTCTGTCCAGGCTTAATGATGTTCACACCTGTCCTATCTTGTATAAATATTGCACTTTTTTAGCAAGCAGAGAGCCAGTAGCCAGTATTGTAGTTGTAGTGAGTCTGGTAACACCTGTACCTACTTATTTTTGTGCTGTTTATTGTTTTTATTTGTAATTTTTTTTTATAAACGTTTCAAAATGCCAAGAAAGTGTGTAAATCAACCAAACAATTTCTGCCAAGGTGTGTAGTGAACTGACCTTCAAGTCTCAGAGGCGAAATTTTAGACCGCTTGTGAAAAAAATGTTATGAGCTTTATTTTGAGTGTAAAGCTGGGGATTTTGATAAAAACTGGGCCCCCAATTTATGCTGTGTATCATGTGTTAGGCTTCTCACTGGTTGGAAAAATGGTACTCATCATATGCCGTTTTTAGTCTCTATGATTTGGAGGGAACAGAAGGACCATTTAACTGATTGTTATTTATGCTTAACTAACATTAAAGGAATTAGGTCTGTACCACATAGTGAAGAGTATCCTGTACCAAAGTTTCCAGATTTCATGACCTTAAGTGATAACTCCGACTCCGACCCAGTTCATACTGAAGATGGAAAAAGCGAAAGAAGTGACTCACATTTGAAGCAAGTAGTTTATCTCAAGAAGATATTAATGATCTTATACTGGATTTAAATTTGTCTAAACAGTCAGCTGAGCTTTTAAGTTCTAGGCTCAAAGGTTGGATTCTACTCCAAAAAGATACAAGGATATGCGTTTATCGTAGACGCCATAGTGATTTCAGTGACTAATTCTCTAAAGAAGGCAATGTAGTTTTTTGTAATGATGTTTGTGCAGTAATGGAGGCTCTTGGACATCAACACCAGCCAGATGAGTGGCAATTGTTCATAGACTCATCGAAAGTCAGTTTGAAGGTTGTACTACTCCATAATGGGAATGAATTACCATCAATACCTGTCGCGCATTCCAGTGATATGAAGGAGATATATGAAAATATGAAATTGCTGTTAAAAAAAATTCAGTATACTAAATATAACTGGAATATCTGTGGTGATTTGAAGGTAATAGCTTTATTGTTAGGTTTGCAACTTGGATACATGAAATTCTACTGTTTCTTGTGTGAATGGGATAGCAGAGATAAGGAGTCTGACTACATAAGGAAACAATGGCCTAAACGTGAATCTCTTATTCCTGGGCATAAAAATGTATCAGATACTCCATTGGTGGATCCCGAAAAGGTATATTTACCGCCCCTGCACATAAAACTGGGGCTTATAAAAAAATTTAAAAAAAAATGGATAAAGGCTCTGCTGCATTTATGTATTTGAAATCTAAATTTCCTAAAAGAAGTGATGCAAAATTGAAGGAAGGCATTTTTATAGGGCCCCAAATAAGATTCACTAATATCGGAACATTATGAGGAACCGTTACATCCACCGGAAAAAGCAGCGTGGAAATCATTCAAAAATATATGTTGTGGATTTCTTGGCAATAATAAAGAAGAAAACTATAGTGAAATACTGAGTGATCTTCTGACTTCATACAAAGAAATGGGCTGCAACATGTCCTTAAAAATTCACTTCTTGGACTCCTACCTAGACTTCTTCCCTGAAAATCTTGGGGCTGTCTCTGATGAGCATGGTGAGCGTTTGCATCAGCAGATTTCTACAATGGATAAGAGGTACCAAGGCAAATGGAGCCCCAGTATGCTGGCCGACTACTGCTGGACCATGAAAAGAGACATCCTGAAGGCAAAATTTGACCGAAAATCATCATAAAAAACTTTTTAGGTTAGAGAAAATTAGCCGTGTATTTATTATTCAGTGTTTTGTAAGTACGAGTACTATTTATTTTAAAACTTTAAACACGTACCACAAAAAAAACCCTGCCTGATGGATAAAATCTGAGAACATATTTAAACTCAGCATGGAAAAGATAAATATATTCCGTTAATTTAGCCCTTGTGAAAGAAAAAAAAAATTTTTTGTATACCAGTGGAATATTTTCAAAGTTTATAAAAAATGTTTGTTTCAACTAATTTTTGCGTAGAATGTTCTAGAGATGTAACGGGGATTAGGATTCAGCAAAACCGGGTACCCGGTTACGTAGGAACGGGCAAAACCACGTATCCGGCCGAGTAGGATCCGGCAATATTATATTAGTACATTTTCTGCCAACTTTAGATAATTTTTTTATGATTTGACAATCTTGTTAAGATGCGAAACCCCGTATTTAGCGGAAGAACGATGAATTCCCGAGCGGAATAAAAATTTTATTCCGGTATTTTCTACTGTAAAAGGTCTTTTTAACAATTGTCCGGTTTTAAAAATTGAGCAAAGTCTGAAACTACTTTTTACTTGATGAGGAAGATGAATCAAAAACAGTATGTGGGTTGTGTAGCCTAAAAATGACGCGAGGTTTCGAAATAAAACCGAGTACTTCATCTTTATGGAAACATTTAAAGTTTAAACGTACCACTAGTTTAGTCAATGAAGATAAGGGCTAATAGACCAAGAGGGCGACCCGAAATTTTGACCTGTCGACTAACCGTCTGCTTAGTTGTTCATTCTATCGGGCGAATCGAATAATAGCCTTTAACGTTGAATTTGCGGCCTCTGTGCCCTGGAATGCCCAGATAAGATCCCAAAATACTATATCCAAAAATGGACTGTCGTTTAACCACTGAAATCAAGTACCATAACACTTGTTGACACTTAAAAAGTCAAGCGCCCCAAAGGGAAGACGTCGCACAGTGTGACGAAGCCGCACTGTGCCATTTAAATTACCCTACAGGTCTTAATTTGAAGTAATCGGATTTTTTTTTAATGGTCAATCGATCTGTCGAGCTAGATTTTAAGTTTTTTTTGGATAGTTTTCCTGAATTTTCAGAAGAGGTATTAATTTTTATCAAAAAAAAACGGCGTTTTTTTTTTTTTTTTTTTCGCGGGAAAATTAATCTATAGATCGTAATTTTCATTTAATCATGACACTTTTTTTTTTAAATGTTCGTTTTTTATTACCAATCGATCGGTCTAGTCGGATTTTTTATTTTTCCCCGTGTTTTTCAAAAATTTGAGAAAAAAATTGTATTTCCATGTAAGTACGGTTTTTCCGCAATTCATTCATACTCAGGACAGATTTTTCTCACAAATCAATTCTTTTGGTGGACAATCAATCTATAGATTTCGGATTATCATTTTTGCCCCAGGTTTTTAAAAAATTGCAAACATCTTTGGTGTTACCCCAAAATACACCACATGGAGGTAGTGTCTGCTAGAATCCCTTTGTGTGTGTGTGTGTGTCTGTGTGTGAGTATGTGTGTGTGTATATGCTGTGTGTATGTGCTGTGTATATGTTTGTCTGTCTGTCCGTCTGTGTAATGTGTCTATGTGTGTGTTTTCTTCTGAATCACGGAATTCTCACTCCATTCCAATTCTATCTCATTTACCCGGTTTAAGTGCTTCTGGTAGCAGGTCTTGGACTCTTTTATCAGTTACGTGTCTAAATTCCAGAATATAAGGATCAGATGATAAGAATAAAAATCTCATTACATATTTTTTGTTTCGAGATTTCTGGAGAAGTACAAGCAATGAAGATGAAATTTGATAGAAATAAAGACGTTTTAATCTTGTGAAATCCGCAAAGAACTACACGGAATTTTGTGGTTTGGGAAATTTCAAAATCTGGCTAAAGATTACAAAATGCAATATCAATACCTTCTTTTTATTTCAAATATTTTAAAATTATTATTATTATTAAGAAATTATGTAAAATATTAATATAAATAGTTGTTCCATATTGACCGTACAGAGTGAGTCTACTTTTTTATTAATAATGTTATATACCTAAACCTAGCAGTTTTTCTAATATTTCAATTTTTTTTTAAAAAATACTAAAATTTTTTAAATGGCACACCCTGTTATGTCATTTTTTCTGATAGATTTTACAAACCCTCCGACTTTTATTAAGTATGTCATATACCTATTTCTAATAGTTTTCGATTTATTTTGAATTTTTCAATTTTTACCCTTGTTTTTAATACACTTACGTTTTTACCCTTACACTTACGCTATAACATCATAGTTGCCAAGACAAAATAAAAATGTAGGCATTGTCAAATTTTGACATGTCTATTAAGCAAGTAAAAAATAGTTTAATTTGTTGTAGTAAGTGACTTATAAAGGTAATAGTAAACCAAAATGCTACCAATGAGGAAACAGAAATCGAGATTTTACTTCATGTTGAAGATAATCCCCAGGTCAGCAGCCGTCAACTAGCTGACTTATCTGACACATCCCAATCTTCGGCTAATCGCACCACGAGAAAATACAAGTATCATCCCTTTCATATGGAACGACACCAAGAACTTCAAGACCGTAATTTTGAACAACGGATAAACTTTTGTACCACCATGAATGGAGCAATAGGATACAGATAGGATGCGTGAAGGACAATAACGCCCTTTATGCTAAAGAAAGTGAAGGAAAATATAGTAAAACGACTAAATATGTATATTCAAGTAGACGGGCATATTTTTGAACATTTATAACGTCATAATAATTAATCATCAGTTAAACTATATTAAAATTATTATTAACTATTTGTTTATGTTTTCACAATAGCGTAAATGTATTAAAAACAAGGGTAGAAATTGAAAAATTCAAAATAAATCGAAAACTATTAGAAATAGGTATATGACATACTTAATAAAAGTTGGAGGGATTTTGTAAAATCTATCAGAAAAAAATAATAATATACAGAGTGTGCCATTTAAAGAATTTGAGACTTTTCAATTTAAAATAATCGAAATTATTTTAAAACACCCTGTAGCATCTAACTCAAATTTCTTTACATATGTCTTTTTTTCATCTCTATATAACGCTCGTACCAATTATGAGTATTCCACCTTCAGAAACAATGGCGCGACTGGCAATTTTTTACAAAACTGAAAACTAGTATTTAAAAAAAAAATTAAAATATTAGAAAAACTACTAGGTTTAGGTATATAACATTATTAATAAAAAAGTTATTAAATTTTACCGAGAATTTAAAAATAAATTAGAAAATAGGATGTTCCATTTAAAAAAACATATGTTATATCGGCCACACTTTTTTGAAGTACCCTGTATACTAAAAAGTAATTTTAAACCGTGCATCTTAACATTCCCTAAAACTATTGTATTTAACATTTTTTCGTCATTCCCGAAACAAATGAGATAATGAACTTTACTTTATCGTTGACTCACCTGTACATTTGAGAGGATTTCAGTCGTTTCTCTGAGTCAGGGTCAAGGGTCCAGCACTCACATCCATACAATAGCACGGAGAATACATACGCACTCACCATTCTCATTCGGAGTTCGAAACGGAGACTTATGCGATGGAAAACTTTTCCTTTCTTGGGTCTCACTTGTCATTTACATTAGCTCCCAAATATTTAAATATGGATACCTGATTCTGGTGGTAGATTTTTCTTTGTTATTTTCATCCACTTGATTTTCCTTATATTCATAATTAATCTAAATCTTTCGCTGGCTGTTACGACCCGATTGATGAGTTGCTGGAGATCTTTGATATTATTTACTAATAGAACAGTATATCAGCATACCATATGTTGTTCAGTGTACTCCCATTAACTGCTATTCCTTCAATGGATTGATAAATGGCCTCAATAAACACAACATCAGAATAAAGATTGAACGGAAGTGAATAAAATATTATTACTGATCGTCAATATGGCTTTCGTAAGTAAAGCTCAACAGGAGATCTTCTAACTTATGTAACACATGTTTGAAACACGCCAACAACGCCATGGAATATTTTGGAGAATCTCAAGTGGTTGCACTTGATATATTTAAGGCATTCGACCGAATTTGGCACGATATTGCCTAAGCTACATTCTTATTCTGTTTATGGCCGTCAGAGAACAGTCGACGGATTTCTTTCTAACACCTTCACTATCAACGCCGGTGTGCCCCAAAGCTCCATGCTGTCTCTCTTTCTCATTTACATTAATGATTTGCTGAAAAGGACTAGGAATTCAATCTACAGCTTTGTACAGCTTTGTACAGTTTGTACAGTACTCTTAGTTTTTTATATCTCGAATATCGACTATTCATACAAATATCCGCAGATAGCAGGAAGTCGTTCAACTTATCAAAGACCTGCTTTCATGTTTGGGACGCTGCTTCCAAACATACACTGCATTTGTGGGATTCTGTGCAGAAGAGAGCTGTTCGCCTGATTGAAGACCCAAAACCTTGATTCCTTGGAACATCGAAGAACTTGTGCGGCGATTCAAGACCAACGTGAAGCGCTTTTTTCGCACGTGCCGCTTTTGTAACGCTTTAGAGATTTCCCTGCAACAAGGGTGCTATGCCCATAAAAAATTGTGCGAATTTAATTTTTACCTGACTAGCTTTTCATTTCCACACGGAAGGATACCAACTCAATAAGGAACTAATAATTGTAGCAGCCAATAAAGTAATTTCAGCTCATTACGATGTAAGTGTGTATCACAGATAATGTACAATTTACATGAAGGACCACACCTCAGTCCATCGGCAATCAGTAACATATTCTGCATTACGGCATTTCCTGAATAGAGAGGAATATTTTTTAATCATAACGGTATTTTGCTTCTTAGGCACGTCGTTATTTAATTATTATGCCGTTGATCAGTGACGTAGATGTAAAGAGTATTACGTAATTATGTATTACTGTCGACCCATCGGTTTCTAATGGGTCGTGTTGCAAAGTAAAATTTTTAACCGAAGTTAGCCAGGTTCAAAAAAGTGATAAAACGTACAGAATAGTACCACAGTACACATAAAACACAGTAGCGACAGTCTGACAAGGCACCTTTGATCTCAAGGAGGTCGAGTTTGTAATGATAAAATGACCCGTCGCCATATTGCTGTATGAAGCCCGCTAGTTTTTGAAATATTCAAATTCCTTGTTTAAGCAAAATCCTATTCTGTAAAATAATAAGACAGGGCCAGCGTTTCTGTACTTATGCAGTATGTTCACGAACCTTTCTGAGGCTAAACTAAAAGAAGGAATATTTATAGGTCCTCAAATCAGGAAAATTTTGCATGATAAAACATTTGAGAGCCATTTGATGGACGTTGAAAAGGCTTCCTGGAACTCCTTCAAACTTGTCGTTCGAGATTTTTTAGAAAAAATGAGAATTATCAAGAGATTGTTGCAAATTTACTGCAGAATTATGAATTAATGAATGTGAACATGTCCCTCAAAATTCATGTGTTTCATTCCCATCTGGATTTTTTTCCGGAAAACCTTGGAAGTATGAGTGGTGAGCATGGCGAGCGGTTTCATCAGGATCTAAAATTATTTGAGCAAAATTATTAAGGTTTTTTGGACCAGAACATGCTAGGATACTACTGTTGGTCTGTTGTAAGAGATACAGATACAAGGATTTACAAAAAAATAACCGGTCAAATGCAAGTTGAACTTGAGCAATTAGTGTTCCGTACGTTGATTGCTTTTGAAATAAAAAATTTTGTTACGGAGGTATAAAATGATCAGTGACTTCACAAAATACACCCTAAATAAGTTTTCAACAAAGTTTGTTTCCGATCTTTACTGAAAACTGATGACCATGAAATTTTTGTTTTTTTTATATACCAGATATATTATTAAAGGTAATACACTCGTGATAATTTTAGTTCAATTTACACCCCGTGGAGAATATTCCAGAATTTTTTTAAAAATTTTTGGATCAGTACTTTTCGAGATATAGGGGGGGACAGCGATTTTTTTCGCAATTTTTTCAAAATAAGACAAAGAAAAGTGTGCGCAGGTAAGACATATATATTTTTGAACTCGTGTTTTACAAGCTTTCATTTGACACCCCACAAATTTTTTTTCACTTCCGATTTTACTCCACGAAACTAACCCCTTTAGTCAAAATTTTACTTTCAAAATTACACGGCTCTGATGAGGCCATCAATTTTTATATTAGTACCAAATTTCAACTTTCTACGTCAAATAGTTTCGGAGGAAATCGGGTGTGACAGACGGACAGACAGATAGACGAACAGACAGACAGACAATGAAGTGATCTTATAAGTGTTCCGTACGGAACACTAAAAATGAATTTTGCTGATTAAAAGGAAGAAAAAAACGAAAAAAGTTTCTTAAATGAAAATATAGAGATATACTATTTTTCTGTTATGTTTAACTAATAAATTGGAACTATGAGAAAACATGTTTAAATTAATATTTGAAACTTAACCAACAAGGATTAGTATGAAAAACAACTACGGAACATTTTATTTAGAAGTTACATCGTTGTTATAAAAATGTAAACAAAATTAATGTCAAAAAAGTCTCCATACACCCAAGAGCTGCATTGAAAAAAACACGCTATAATCAGCCGCGTTTTATCAAGCTTTATATTGCTCGCTAAACTGAAAACAAATGAATAATTTTCGGCTATATCTTATAATCTGTCACTTGTTGCTAGTAATTTTGCAGTGAGTGAAAGATCCATTATTTTGCACAAGTTGGAATAACATGCTCTTGGAGTAACTGTAAATACCGCTGTCCTGTAAGATTTCCATCGATAAAAAAGGGACCAATGATATGACGTCCACAAATCCCTGCCCACACGTTTATCTTTCGTGGTCTTTGAGAAGGACTGTCGATTAGCCAATGGGGATTCTCAATAGATCAGTACCGGCAATTATGCCTGTTAACTCTTCCGTTAAGACAAAATGTGGCCCCGTCAGAAAAAAATAATAGGATCATTATTGATTCGTTCCATCATGACCTCGCAAAATTTAACGCGTCGATCATAGTCATCTTCAGATAATTCTTGCAATAGAATGGGTTTGTATGAATGCAATTTTTCTTCATTCGGTATACGACTCAGGGTACCTTTAAGTTTCACAAAATGCAGCAATAAACGTTTTCATCAATAAATCATTTTTTGACGCGGTAAGTCGTTACCTAACAGTAACTGTTTGACACAAGCCAGCTTAATTTTTTTTTTAAATTCAATCTCCTTAATTTCAAATATCAATAATTCCAAAATAGTTCAGTTTAGACATATGGTATGTTAGACAAATAACATCTAGAATTTTTAGTAGGACTCAAAAATAAAAATAATATACAGGACTTTCTATTTAAAAAAAATTTAAGATGGCGTAATTTCTTCGAACTGGCAGTTCAAAACATGTTATTGTCAACGTCAACATATGCGCCGTATAACATCCTATAACTTTTATTTAAACATTTTTTTGATACACTGATTAATAAATGCTGTGGAATCCTTATTCCCTACATATGGAATACCCTGTATATAACGACATCCCTGCCTATATATATATATATATATATATATATATATATATATATATATATATATATATATGTGTACAAGTACATAGTCATCTTAATATAACAAAAAAGGTGAAAACCTAGAAAAACTTCCGGCCAATTAGTTTACTTTTCCCAATTTTACAAGCTTTTCTCACGAAATCATAACAAACAGACTGGAAAAGTGGAATTTTAACCAACCGTAGATACCAAAGGCTGGAATTTCAGCAGGCTACAGTACGATTGAAACTCATTTGCACACAGTGTGAAATACTAATCGTGAAGGCCACCGATATATACCAATGTGGCTCACATTTGTTAAGTTTCGCAAGGAAATGCGGATTTTTTTTTCTAAAAAAAACAAGTTAAATTCGGAAATTCGGAAGAATGTTAAAAAGTGCTTTATGCAAAGTATGCTCCATCGCTTGTTTATACATTTTTCCCATCTTTCGGGCAATTTGTGAATACCACGCCAGTAAAAATCTTCCCCTTTTGCTGCGAACCATTCATCGAGCCATTTTTTTTTTACATCTTCGTACGAACCCAAGCGCTGCTCAGCAAGTGCATGACCCATCGATGCAAACAAGTGGTAATCGAAAGGAGCCAAGTCTAATGAGTAAGCCTCATGGGGGTAGAACTTCCCAGCTGAGTGCTTCCAACGTATCGCGAACTGGTGTTGCCGTATGTGATGGAGCATTGTCATGAAGAAAAAGGACTTTGTGTTGCCTCTTTCGGTATTCTGGCCTTTTTTCAAGCAGCGAACGGTACAAATCGGTCAATTGTTATTGGTAACGTTTAGTGTTAACCGTTTTCCCAGGTTTTAACAACTCATAATACACCACATCTTCGTATTTTTTTGGCGGTTTTTCCACGTTCCTTGTCTGCAACATCGAAGTCACCACCGTTCACACGTATCTTGCGATGGAGCATGTTCACCATAAGCTTCTCAAAGTAATCGGTATGATTCAACAGCAGTTTTCTTCAATTGAAAACAAAAAATTAATGCTGTCCGCGAATGCTCTTTGTTAGGTATAAATTTCGACATATTGAACACAACTACACAACACTATGCACACACTTTTCCAATTTATCACTCGTGCGTGTCTAACACTTGTTGATGACACAACAAAATGGAGCAGTGTCAAATCTTTATAGCACAAACTGCATTGGTGCACCATCTGTTGTCTGAAATCCGCATTTCATACTTGTACACCTGGTATACATATACATATACATATATATATATATATATATATATATATATATATATATATATATATATATATATATATATATATATGCCTGCTTTCCCGGATCAACTTTCATGTGCCTTCTCGACTTACCAGATTTCCTCATGTTTTTTGTTTGAGTACACCAAGAACTAATATTTTAATGAAGACTCCTTTGTATCAATCCATGAATATTTTCAATGTGGTTTGTAGCGATTTGGATATGCACAACTTGACTCATGCTCAATTTACTAAATTGATGAAGATAAAGGTTCTTGATGGTCGGTGGACGCGTCCACATCTTCGAGTGGTATGTAGGGGTTACACATGTTGTTATACTCGTTTTATGCAATTATTGTAGTTTCCTTTCTTTTTCTCTTTAATTTTTTTTGTAATTTACACATTTGTCTTGTAAATGGATATTCTATCTGTTAGACAATAAAGATTTATATATATATATATATATATATATATATATATATATATATATATATATATATATATATATATATATATACAGTCCCTGGCCAAATTATTAGACGCACTGCAAGATTTCATGTAAAATATTAATTACCGAGTGATATTGTACCGTTTTATTATTTTAAATTGATTTGTTTTTTATTTTTATATTATCCAATCAATTACCTATTTATTTGACATAAATAAAACAGCATTAATTTAGAAAAGCATAAGTTTATTAAGTTTTAAAGAAAAGTGAAATTAATGGTAGTAAAAGTCAATATTTTGTTGAGCCACCTTTAGCCGCTATCAAAGCTTTAATTCTGCGCGGCATGCTATCAATGCAAGATTGTACTGTCTCCTGCATTTGAGGATGATGATTCCACACATGAATAATCTTTTCTAGGAGCTGGGTTTTGTTGGTAATCACATCTTTAGCCACTTCTCTTTTCATCAGCTCCCACACATTTTCAATGGGGCCAATCCAACAGAGGGATATTTTTTTTCTGCCAAAAAAGCTTTAACAGACCGAGCAGTGTGGCAGGGAGCTCCATCTTGCATGAAAGTGAATGGTTCCCCATTTGGAAACCATTCTCTGAGCTGCGGAATCAACCGATTTTGTAATACTTCTTTGTACTGATCTTGCCTCATTATTCCTTTGACGACGTACAGACGTCCAGTGCCCTTGCCGCTGATGACTGACCAAATCATCACTTTGGTGGGATGTTTAACCGTCGGGACGACGCACATACTGAGCTTTATTCTGCAAAATTGCGAATGTGCTTTCGTCACTGAAGCAGACCTGTCAAAAATAGGAAAAATATATAAACTTCCATGTTTATTTGCTTTATTTAACTGAAAATGATAATAATGTATCAATTATTGATTAAATTGCTGTATCTTACCGATCTCCAGAAGTCCACATCTTTGTCTTGCCATTGTTTGGCCCACTTCAGGCGCTTTGCTTTCATTGCAGCTGTTAACTTGGGCTTCCTGGCGGGGCGACAGGCCTTAAAATCGAATTCTTTCAATTTTCTTCGAACAGTGCGCTCAGAAGCATTTACGCTAGCATCCTGGAGTTGTGATTTTATTACCTTTGTGGTAGCAAATCTGTTTTCTACACAAATTTTCTTCAAACATCTCTCTGACCGTGGAGTGAAAATTGGTTTTCTACCGCATCTTTTCTTTTTTTTCGGGCTTAATTCCTTCCCTGACTCAATTTTCCTTTTTATGCGTCGTACACTAGCTTCAGAAACCTCCAATCTTCGTGATATTTCTCGGTTTGTAATTGTTTCGCAATCACAAGGGCCTTCACTTCAGCTTTTTTACGTGGTGAAAGATCGCCTTTTCTACCCATAATGAAAATAGTCCAATTACTTTTTTAAAACACTGCATACAAAATAAACTAATAACTGAGTAGTATAAAACTGTTAAACAAACAATCACAGTCCATAAAGCCACAGAAACACGTCCGTACCTGACTCGATTCCGATCGCGACTGATACAGGTTTGTACTTGTTTACGTTCATGTATCACTTTGTCAACACAGTGTTGCCATATGTTAAAAATAAATACAAATATGTAGTCTACAACAATTCTTTTAAATAAAAATCAATAATATTGTAGTTTAAATATACCATTATTGCATAAAAACTCTTAAGAAACATAAAATTACTAAAAAAAATACAGTGCGTCTAATAATTTGGCCAGGGACTGTATATATATATATATATATATATATATATATATATATATATATATATATATATATATATATATATATATATATATATACTAGCCGTGCCTGCGGCTCCGCTCGCGTGGACTTGATTCACTGCTATCGTCACTGCTTATTTCTTATATTACCTAACGTAATAAAATATCTGCCATTATTTCCCCTTATCTCCCATTATTTCTCCTTATCTCCCATTATTTCTCCTTATCTCCCATTATCTCTACATAATTTCCATTATCTAGGCTTATCTCTGCTCATCTCCCATTATTTCTTCTTATCTCCCATTATTTCTCCTTATCTCCCATTATCTCACCTTATCTCCCATTATCCAGGCTTATCTCGTCTTATCTCGCAATACTTCTCCTTATCTCCCACTATCTCACCATATCTTCCATTATCTAGACTTATCTCTGCTTATCTCCCAATATTTCTCCCTATCTTTCATTATTTATACTTATCTCCCATTATCTCACCTTATCTTCCATTATCTAGTCTTATATCGAATTATATAGAACATATGTATAAATTTATAAAAACACGTAAATCGGATAAGTGGTTCTCAAGTGATAAGCGCACTGACGGACATACAGAGAGACGTTGCATTTTATATATATTATATTCTTTGCAACATGATATTGTTCCATATTTAATGGTTTAGGCAGTGTCTTGCAAGAGAACGCGCTAACGGTAACCTTTTTTTCCTACTTGATTCACTATTATCGTCACTGCTTATTCTTTATGTTACCTAACGTAATAAAATATATCCTATAACCTGACCAGAGAACATATGTATGTTTTAAAAAAAGCACGTAAAGCGGATAAGTGGTTCTCCAGTGATAAGCGCACTAACGGACAGACAGGCAGAGAGACAGGCAGACAGTTAGACAGAGAGACGTTGCATTTTTATATATATTATAGAAAGAAGATTATAGATAACCTGGCCAGAGAACAAATGTATGAATTAAAAAAAAAACACGTAAATCTCTCTTTATGTTACCTAACGTAATAAAATATATCCTATAACCTGACCAGAGAACATATGTATGTTTTAAAAAAAGCACGTAAAGCGGATAAGTGGTTCTCCAGTGATAAGCGCACTAACGGACAGACAGGCAGAGAGACAGGCAGACAGTTAGACAGAGAGACGTTGCATTTTTATATATATTATAAAAAGAAGATTATAGATAACCTGGCCAGAGAACAAATGTATGAATTAAAAAAAAAAACACGTAAATCGGAAAAGTGGTTCTCGAGTGATAAGCGCACTAACGGACAGACAGACAGACAGAGAGAAGTTGCATTTTATATACATTATAGATATAGATTATTATTATTATTATATAACCTGGCCGAAGAATATATGTATGATATTAAAAAAAGACACGTAAATCGGATAAGTGGTTCTCGCATGATAAACGCACTAATGGACAGACAGACAAACAGAGAGACATTGCATTTTATATATATTATAGAATATAGATATTCTCTGCTACATAATATTGTTCCATATTTAATGGTTTAGGCTCTGTATTGCAAGGGAACCCGCTAGCGGCAAACTTTTTTCCGACTTCATTCACTATTATCGTCACTGCTCATGCCCTATGCTACCTGGCCAGAGAACATATGTATGTTTAAAAAAAAAAAGTACGTAAATCGGATAAGTGGTTCTCCACTGATAAGCGCACTAACGGACCCACAGACAGACAGAGAGACGTTGCATTTTATATATATTATAGATATATATATATATATATATATATATATATATATATATATATATATATATATATATATATATATATTTATATATATTATATATATATATATATATATATATATATATATATATATATATATATATATATATACCCTTTTGTCACTTTTGAACTACAAAACCGATTTGAATGATTCTTTTATTGGGAGTTAAGCATAAATACCAGATCGCATATAAAAATTAAGCTTCATTAAAATCTATTCCGTAGTTTTGTAGATATTTATTTCAAGACAAACCTGCTTACATGTATTGATGAAACTTGGTGTGTGGATTCGGAAATGTCTATAGACTAACGTAAATATAACGAGATTTGAACAATATGACATCATCATCAATCCGATTTTTTTTTATATCGTTCTTCGGCTTCCGGTTACCAGTTCCCATCCTCTTCGTTCTTCCTAATCTACGGATCTTAGATTTCTCTTTCACATTGCCCTCTGAACACCTCCAAACCATGTCGCTCTTGGTATCTCTCTTCTCCTCCTTTTGCTTGGTACCCACTTTAGAACCATCTTTGATATTTGGTGTTCTTCCATTCTTTCCACGTGTTCGTCCCGTATAAGTTACCGTTGTTAAATTTCCTCAATAATCATGGTTTTTTACTTCTTTCACTTCTTGTCATAAATTCAAGGTCTTCCTTGTCCTGAGCAATAACCGCCTGAACGTCGGCAAAATGTAGACTGTATAACGTTGTTTCGTCGGTCAGCTGTATTCCCATTCCTCCACATGCTGTTCGCCATCTCTCTAATGTCTCATTCAGATAAATTTTGAATAATGCAAGAGACCGACATCAACCCTTTGTTACAGAAAAAATTTCGGAGACAATCTTTCCCAATTTTATACGGGAAAGTGACTGGTCGTACAGCTATTTTACTGCGGTTCTAATATTTACCATAGACGGTATTATACGGTTTGGTTAAGTCTACAAACAGTAGATGGGGCTCTCTGTTCGTTGATGTCTTTTTTTCGTTTAAGTGAGAAGTAAGAAGGTCCACAATTAAATACATATGTATATCATATTGTTTGCACTTAAACAATGTGACATATATACGTATTTAATTGCGGACCTCTTTTTTTTTTTGATGTTTGCTAAAAACAGCATTTTTTCTTATTCAATGGCAATAACACATTTTAGATGGGAGTTCGCTAAACTAAACTCGATTCAGAAAAAAATACCCAGTATGTTGATTACCGTAAACGAAAAAAGATCTCCCATTCTGTTTATATGAATGCGAAAAGAAGTAAATTCATCATCATAGGGGTGCGATTAGGGGTGTTCTGGCGCCAGTGGCAGGGTGCATAATACACACACAAATAAGACCGATGCCGCCGCCCCGCCGAAATGTGATATTTTGATTGTCGCCGCCGCGCCGTCGAAGCAAACGGGCTCCAGACTTAATTATTTACTTATTTCGAATGTGAGATATTATATAGGGTGAGCGATCGATCAACTAAGATGAGCGTGCCTGACTTTGTTACATGTTACCGGTCGATACAAATTGATTTTAAAGAACGCGACTCCACCTTCGTCTTGCGTTGTTTTACTAACATGGCGTGAGAAGTCCCGAGACTTTCTGAAAGATAGCAGCACAAACAAAAAAAAACCATATGATTTTCAGTTAATGTCAACTCTCAGAAGATTTGTGTAAAATTTTCATGACATTCTGTTTGTTAGTTTGCGAGCTGTTTTGAGTAACGCTACTTCTGATTTTTGCGAAACGATGGAATAAAAATAATTTCGTGCGTCGATTAAATATTGGTTTTTTTATGGGAAAAAATACAGCCCGAACTCAAGAATGGCTTGAGAAGTGTTATGGTACATCTGCTCCGTCGAAAACAACTATATGTCGATGATTTAATGAATTGAAATGCTGTCGTACCAGCACCGATAATGCACCACGTTCTGTAGTCCAAATAAGGCAGTCACTTCAAAAAAATCCACCATATTGGTCCGAATGACAGCAAAGTGAAAGTGAGTGAGAAAGCTGACATCGTGGAGACAGAGTTAACATAAAACACAGTAGCGACAGTCCGACTCGGCACCTTTGATATCTTTAATAAGAAATATTTTACAAAAAAAAAACGTTTAAAGTACGAATAAACAATTAAAAATGATAAGTTTTAGCTCTTTTTTTATAAATACTTGTATCTGTATCTCTTACAACAGACCAATAGTAGTCTCCTAGCGTATTCTGGTCCCAAAAACCTTCATGATTTTGATCAAATAATTTTAGATCCTGATGAAACCGCTCGTCATGCTCATCACTCATACTTCCAAGGTTTTCCGGAAAAAAATCCGGATGGAAATGTAAAAAATGAATTTTGAGGGACATGTTCACACCCATCAGTTCGTAATTCTGCAATAAATTTGCAATAATCTCTTGATAATTCTCATTCTTTCTATTACCTAAAAAATCTCGAACGACAAGTTTGGAAGAATTTCGGGCAGCCTTTTCAACCTCCGTCAAATGGCTTTCAAATGTTTTATCATCCAAAATTTTCCTGATTTGAGGACCTATAAATATTCCTTCTTTTAGTTTAGCCTGAGAAAGATTCGTGACTATACTGTATAAGTACAGAAACGCTGGCTTATTCAAACCTTTGACAGAATTTTTAATTAAGCCTAACTTAATGTATGTAACATGTATTTGTAATGTTTATTTTACCTGGAATATATTCGGTTCTAATAGGCCAAAATTTCTTTTTATAGTAATCTTTCATTGCCCTCGAGTCCCATAAGCACAAGAAGCAACTGTATTTTGTGTAGCCGCCTTGCAAACCCAAAAGCATACTGATGACTTTTAGGTCACCACAGATATACCAATTGTGACATTCATTTGATCAATTTAATTAATATGAACATTGTTTCATAGGTTTTTTGACAATTCACTGCATGATCTATTGGGATAGAAGGCTTTTTATTTCCGTTATGCAAAAGAACAGCTTTGAGGCTTGTCTTCGAGGAATCCATAAAAAAGTGCCATTCTTCTGGGTTATATGGTTGTATCATTTCTTCGAACAGTCCATTAACATCATGACAGTAACAAAATTCATTTTCTTGTAAAAAGAGCAACATAGGTCTTACTCCTGGAGCGATAAATACTAACTTTTGTGTCAGGATCAATCAATTTCCACTGCTACAACCCTGAGGCAAGTAATTCACTTTTACACTAAGCCAAGTGCAAATCTTTTATAAGATCGTTGAGTTATCAAATGTGGGCTGTTCTCATCGCCGACAAAGTTATCCGAACTAGACTGCTCACTGTCACTACTCTGGTGCAGTGGAATACTGCTTGATGTAGCTGTGACATTTCGGATTTGGTCCCTTCTGCCGGGTAGTATAGGAACTGGCAAATCCTTTGAATGAGGCACAGGCTTAGACACTGATGGAACATCTGTATATTCTATTTTATCTTTGTTTTTCAAGTTGAAGACAAAAGTTTTAGTCAAGCAAAAGTAAGAGTCGGTTGCGTAGTTAGTTGGCTCTCTGCAGATCATTGTTTACCAGAGTTCAAAGATCTGTTTTTACCTGAATACCAGAAGTTGAGGACCAGATTACAGTTTGTGCAAGCCACATGAGGAACCTAGTATTTATCTTGATGTAATAATGTAAATAGACCTTTTGAGTGAGTTTGTTATAACCGAACAATTTTGCCACAAACGTAGCAAAAACGGTTTGAATTAATATTACACATTCTAGACGACATTTTAGAACAATCTTTCGTACTTACTTCACTTCGTTGTTTCTAGAATGAAAGAAGAAATCATTACAACTGCTGCGGGTAGATGAGAAACAGAAACAGTTTTATCTGAGAATTATGACATGCTAGCGGAAAACCAGAATACTTTATTAACTAGCCTACTTAGCTTATTTAAAAAATTATGTGTCGTTCGATGAACAAAAATAAGTATTTTTTTCTGTAAACTAGTTTTATCATTTTAAGATGAGATTGTCTTTCTTCCTCACCTTAAAAATGAATGAATGAACACACTTTTTGATCCATTTTATCATTAGTTAAATCCTCGGGATCTAGAGACATATATTCATTATCTTCAGGTTGGATCATGTAAAATAGTCATTGTTATCCGTAGATATACTTACTTTCATCATTTAATGGGATTCCAACTTCATTTCCCAAATTGATAACTGGATAAGCATATTTTTTCAATCGATTCTTGAGGTCATTAAGGAACACTGAGTTTGTGAAATGCAGGCTACATACTCTATATATGTTATATAGTTTTTCAATATCCAAACTGACACTTGGTCGGTCACATGCTGATAACCATAATTCTGCCCTGAATTCAGAAAAAAAATAACAAGTGTAATAACATAAATCAATACTTAACGATAATAAAATATCAACTATTTTACAAATAAAATATGAAAACACAATTATCATAATCTTTATATAATATATTGCACAGTAGAAATAAAGATTTATGAATAAATTGCCTTTTAGGATCTTTGGGAAATCTAAAAAACTAACTCCTTTGGAGATACCACATATATTTTTACAAGCACTAACCGCACAACAAAAACTTCCTCTTGACATCTTTTTAATGTTCCGTACGGAACACTTCGGTGTCCGTCCGTCTGTCTCTCTGTCTGTTACACCCGATTTCCTCCGAAACTATTTCACATAAAAAGTTGAAATTTGGCACTAATATAGGAATTGATGGCCTCATTAGAGCCGTGTAGTTTTGAAAGTTAAATTTTGACTTAAGGGGTTAGTTTTAGGGGGTGAAATCGGAAGTGCAAAAAAAATTTTTTTTGCCAGGTCATCGAGTGGGGCGTTAAATGAAAGCTTGTAAAAAGACGAGTTCAAAAATACATATAATGTAATACTTGCGCACAATTCTCTTTGTATTATTTTTTAAAAAAGTGCGAAAAATCGCTGTCCCACCACTTTATTTGGAAAAGTACCGATCAAAAAATTTTGAAAAAAGTCTAGAATATTCTCTAGAGGGTGTAGATTGAACCAAAATTATCACAAGTGCATTACCTTTAATAATTTATCTGATATATAAAAAAAACCAAAAATTTCTAGGTCATCAGTTTTCACTAAAAATTGGAAAAAAAAACTTTGTTGAAAACTCATTTGGGATGTGTCTTGTGAAGTCACTGATCCTTTTGTACTTCCGTAACGAAAATTTTTATTTTAAAAGCAATCAGCGTACGGAACACTATGTTAATTGCACAAGTCCAACTTGCTATTGACCGGTTATTTATAATTACACAGTCCAACATTTTTCAAACTTTGAGACTAGACTATACTATTTCGAAGGTTTTTGGTATACTGAATCCAAATCCGATCTCAGAATTGCTCCATCATATATTCTAACCTAAAAATGCAAAAAACAGGGTTTTTCGCCATATTCGCGATTATATTACACAGCGAATTAATTTTTCTCCACAAAACTCGTTGCGGTATCTGAAAGCACTACTCTTCCCTTTCAAAATGCATTTCGAATTTTTCCGTTATTTTATTTCTTCTCGGAGAAATCGTCCGTTGAAATTAATTAGTTTGGCGTTTTCTTTTCAACCATACCAATTTGGTTAAGAGTTTGTCACGTTTGCCTTTCTGTTGTGTTAAATTTTGATTCTTCTAGGACTTGAGAATGGCATATCTTTTATCAATTTTTACTCGACGCCTGAGGTTAGGTTAATTTGCCTTTATGCTTGTTTCGGAATTAAGAGTGTAATGTATTTTATCAATAAAGTATTGAAGAACGGAGTATTATCGAGAAAAATTTTTCGAACAAAAATCTATCTGATATATCTGAAAAATTCCAAATGCATTTTGATGGGGGGTGCCGCAACGAGTTGTGTGGAGAGAAATTAATTCGCGGTGTAATATAATCCCGAATATAGCGAAAAACCATGTTTTTTGCATTTTAAGACTAAGATATCTCGAAAACCTCATGTGATGGAGCAATTTTGAGTCGAATTCGGATTGAACGCACCAAAAACCTTTGGGAAAATATACTCTGGCCCGAGGGTCTGGAGTTTCGTCCAACTTTGTCGGCCTGTTATTTTTAATTATAACGTCGAACGAGTCATTTACTTATTGGAAAATTATTAATAATGAATTCCGGAGCACGTTATAAAAATATTCTCCTTGAAATCCAGATGTAAACACAACCAGCGACCGCGCTGGCAGCTGTGTTGTTGGTATGGACGCATGCGTGATAAAAACAGGACCTAAAATTTGTCTTGAGCGTCGCTACTGTGTTTTATGTTTACTGTGGTGAAGATATCAACAGAACGCGTGGAGCATATTTTGCATGAATATATACATACGAAAAGCTATCTGCCCGATGGGTGCCGGTGCATTATCACAACTGATCAAAAACAGCAAGTGTCTAAGATTCGGAACGCTGTTTGGCACTGTTTCGGCGTAATCCAAAAAAGTGTTTGCGTCAATTCGTAACAAAGGACGAAACATATATTGAGAAGGAGCGAACAATCACGGGAGACTATTACGTTGGATTATTGGACCATTTGAATGGTGAAATCAAGAAAAAAAGATCGCATTTAGCGAAGAAATAGTGTTGTTTCACTAAAATAATGCACCAGTTTACAGTTCCATAAAATCGACGATGAAACTGGACCAGTTAGGCTACGAACTGCTTCCTCATCCTCCGTATTAACCAAATCTGGCCCCCAGCGAATGTTACCTCTTTCTAAATTTGAAAAGGAGGCCCAAGGGAAAGAGAATTGGCTCAAATGAAGAAGTCGAATGAGAAACTGAGGTTTATTTTAGAGAACTCGACAAATTGTAAGTTAGTCTTGAGACTAATTTCAGACGCTTGTATAAGTGAAGTCAGGAAAAATATTTCAAATGCAGTTGCGTTTATCATATAAATGTATTCAAAATCTATCAAATGGCACGTTTACATTGTAGCGAATGGACCATTATCTTCGATTTTACGCAGTTTGCTTGGAACGTCATCCATCAGTCGTTGGACGACCGAAATGTCGATTTCTTTCAACTGCAATGCAAACAAGTGGTAATTGGAAGGAGCCAAGTCTGGTGAGTACGCCACATGGGGTAGAACTTCCCAGCTGAGTGCTTCCAACGTGTTGCGAACTGGTTTTGCCGTATGGAGCATTCCCATGAAGAAAAATGACTTTGTGTTGCCTCTTTCGGTATTTTTTCAAGCAGTGAACGGTTCAAATCGGTCAATTGTTGTTGGTAACGTTTAGTATTAACCGTTTCCTCAGGTTTTAACAGCTCATAATAGACCACGCCCTGGTCCCACCAAACACAGAGCACCGTCTTTCCGCCAAAGCGATTCGATCTTGCGGTCGATGTGGATGGTGCGCCTGGGTCTACCCATGATTTTTTTTCGCTTGGGATTCTCAAAATAAATCCACTTTTCATCCCCTGTAACTATACGATGCAAAAACGACTTTCTTTTGTACCGAGCGAGCAAAATGTCACACGTGTTTTTGCGCTATTCCATTTGCCTGTCGTTCAACTCATGTGGTACCCATCTACCGGCTTCTGAATCTTTTCCATCTCTCGTAGCCGATTGGAAACAGCTTGTTGACTAACGCCCAATTGCTCGGCGAGTTGTTTTTGTGTTCGCGAATCATCTTCGTCCAACAATGCTTGCAATTCCACATATTCGTATTTTTTAGCGGTTTTCCGCGTTCCTTGTCTGCAACATCGAAGTCACATGTTGGTCACTTTCTCCACCCATGAAATCTTTAGCATTCTCCGGTATATCCATAGCTCAAATGCCTCCAGTCTCCTCACATCAATCGCCTTCATCGTCCAGGTTTCCATCCCATAATATAGTACAGACATTACATAACATCTCATCATTTGTATTTTTAATTCAAGGTTTAGATCTCGGCAACAGAAAAACCTCTTCATTCTTATAAATGTACTTCTGGCCTGTTCAATTCTGATTTTTATTTCTTTGGAACTATCGTTGTTTTCATTGATGGTTGTGCCTAGATATTTGTATTCTTTTACTCTTTCGATAGGTTGATTATTTACATATATCCTACGATCTTCCTGAGTTGTTTTTGTTTTTAGCATATATTTTGTTTTGCTTATGTTCAGTGATAGTCCATACTCTTCACTCGCTGTGACAATTTTATTAATTAACGTCTGTAGGTCTCCATGTGTTTCAGCTAAGAGAACTGTATCATCAGCGTACCTCAGGTTATTTATTGCCGTGCCGTTTATTTTAATGCCTATGTCTTGATCATCCAGTGCTTTACTTATTATGTCCTCTGAGTACATATTAAAGAGGATTGGCGAGAGAATACACCCTTGGCGAACACCTCTTTGGATTTCTATTTCTTTAGATGTTATGTCTTCCACTCGTATTGCTGCTTTTTGGCCATAGTAGAGATTAGAAATTATTCTTATGTCTCTGATGTCTATTCTTTTCTTTATTAACGTTTCTATGAGTTGGTCATGTCTAACTTTATCAAAGGCCTTATTATAGACTATAAAGCACGCGTGTAGGTCCTGATTCATGTCTAGGTACCGCGACAGGACATTGAGTGCAAACAATGCTTCCCTTGTTCCTAAGCCTTTACGGAATCCAAATTGAGTATTACTGATGTCTGCATCTAGTTTTCTGAATATTCTACTATGGATCACCTTCAACAAGATTTTCACTGTCACTGTGTGAGCTATCAGACTTATTGTACGGTAGTCTGAGCAATACTTGGCGCTTTTCTTTTTTGGAAGCGTTATGAAAGTTGATAGTAACCACTCATTTGGAATTATTCCAGTTCTATATATAGTATTGATTAATTCTACCAGAATATGAATCTGGTCCTCCTCTATCAGTTTTATTTATTGATATACATATCAGAATTGACTGCAACAGCACTACTTGGTTGGAAATATGGAGCTGAAATCCCTTTCGATGAAATGTCAATCTACATCAACACTTTTGGTTCAAATTTCATTTTGCGGGCATATTTGACGTCGTCTGGTGTTGCTTCATAATCGTCAGTGTAGAAAGAATCATTTCCACTGAGAGAACTGTTCGAGAATGTGAAGTACTTTTCATCATGCATAACGATGAATTTCCCATGCGTCAAATGCTTAACACGAAGTGCCCGACAACATTTTGGTATTTTTTCGACCTGTCTTGCGATGTATTTCCATGCCTTTTTATGTTTTCGAACTTGCACATTGTACATGTCTTCAAAATTCGATGCACAGTTGATTGCGAAAGACCGTATTGTCTAGACAATTCTCTTTGCGACTGCCCAGCTTTGTCCTATGCGCTTGACAGAAGATTTTTCGTTGTTCTTTTGCTAAGAACAGGTGGCCGACCGGATTTTTAGTGTTCCGTACGGAACACTTATTAGATCACTTCGATGTCTGTCTCTGTCCGTCTGTCTGTCTGTCTGTCTGTCACGTCCGATTTTCTCCGAAATTATTTGACACAGAAAGTTGAAATTTGGTACTAATATAGGAATTGATGGCCTCATCAGAGCCGTGTAGTTTTGAAAGTTAAATTTTGACTTAAGGGGTTAGTTTTGGGGGGTGAAATCGGAAGTGAAAAAAAAAATTTTTAATAGGTCATCCAGTGTGGTGTCAATTGAAAGCTTGTGAAAACACGAGTAAAAAATATATATATAATGTAATACTTGCGCGCACTTCTCTTTTTATTATATTATATTATTATTATTATTTTTAAAAAATCGCGAAAAATCGCTGTCCCCCGTCTTATCTCGAAAAGTACTTATCAAAAAATTTTGAATAAATTCTAGAATATTCTCCACGGGGTGTAGATTGAACGAAAATTATCACGAATGCATTACCTTTAATAACACTGGTCAACACAAGTCTTGTTTCCTTTATTTTTTTTTCTGTTATTGGGTATTTCTATGGCCCTGACTATGAAAAAAATACTGGGAGATTGCTAACAGCTTTACCTTTTGAAATATACAGTTTTATTATTTTGCCAAAAAAAATAATACATTATGTTAACAAAATTTCTATTGAACACTAGCAAATGATCTTTTATAAGATTTCCTTGAATAAACGACTTTAGGTAGATCTCGTTGCAAACTCCAGCAGTAGTCTGCCATCATATGTGAGTCCCACCGCCCCTGATAACGCTCTTCCATTGTCCGAAGATCCTGATGAAATCTTTCACCCTGCTCCTCACTAAAATCACCCAGATTTTGTGGAAATCGATCTAAATGCGAGTGCAGGAAGTGGATTTTTATGCTCATGTTGCACCCTAGCTCTTGCAAGTTCGATAGCATGCACTCAACAAGCTCGACTAGGTCGTCAGATTTCTTTTTGCCTAGGAAGCCACTCATAACCAAAACAAATGAATTTCAAGCTTTGGATTCGACTTCAGTCATTGATTTGACAAAATTAGGATCTTTCACGAGTTTCCTAATCTGTGGCCCATCAAAAATACCAGCTTTCAATTTTTCTGAACTTAATCCTGGAAACTTGCGTGAAAGAAAATTAAAACATTCGCCACTTTTGTCAAGGGCCTTCACAAACTGTTTCATTATGCCGAGTTTAATATGAAGTGGTGGAAGTATGATGCGGTCTCGGCTAACTAAAGGCACGTTTATAACATTTTTTGTACCAACTTTTAGCTCTTCCCGCACTGGCCAAACTTTTTGTGACCAATGGTGTTGTTTGTCACGACTATCCCAGAGACACATGAAACAAGGGAACTTTGTGTACCCCCCTTGTTGACCTAAAAGAAAGTTAACCATTTTCAGATCAACACAAATGACCCATTTGTGGTCTTGATACTTAATTTTTTCCATAACCTTAGAAACATTTACGTATTCTTCTTTTAAAGTCGTCGAATGTGCAATAGGTATAGATCCGTACTTGTTACCGTTATGAAGCAAAACACACTTTAAACTTCTTTTGCTGCTGTCTATGAAAAGACGCCAATCACTAGGTTGGTACTGTTTTAATCCCATCTGCTGCAAAATACCACCAACATCGTTACAAAAAACTAAATCCTTCTCTTGAGAAAAATACGGTAACAGATTTTTTTCTCGGGTACGATAAAATGTAATGTTGGTTTCCGGAGTAAGCAAATTTTTTTCTTTTAAACGAGATGCTGAAATTTCAGAAGCTTCTTTTGGTAAGTTCAGATCTCTTACTAAGTCATTTAGTTCTTTCTGATTAAATGGTTGAGGTTCTGAAAGGCTACATTTGTAGTCTGAATCAGAGTCTTCACTTGATGTATTTCGTTCGGGTTCACAGAGATTTGGATCATCAGAAGATTTAGATGTGCTGGGTTGTACCTCTTGTGATTTTAATTGAGGTCGTTGAGCAGAAGATAAGTTAGGATATGACCACTTACTTCGATTTCCAGGGTTAATTCCGTTTATTTTCACAACGCAGAAGTAGCAATCGTCATGATGGTTTCGAGGTTCTCGCCAAATCATGGGTGTTACGAACATTATTGCATCTCTTTTTCCACTGGACCATAACCGTAGACATACCACACATTTCTGGCATACAATATGAGGAACCCATGGCTTGTCCTGATTACACAATTTTATTTTAAAGTATTGATGATACGCAGTTTTCACAAAGACCGACATATGTTTTCGATATTTTGCAAATATATATTCACCAAAAATATAGCAAAAACAATCGGGATTAAGCACACAACATCTTCTTGACGAAGCCATATCTAAAACAATAACAAAATATATTTTAGTGTCCAATAAAAAACGAAAATCTAAGTAAAAATAGTAAATGAGGGTAGTTAGCTATAACTCACAAACAAAAGCTGTTAGAGAAAAATTGTTGCCATATTTAAAAAATACGCGTCAATTTGAGATAGAAACAAAAAAAAAATCACAGGAAACAAGCAATTTTCTTTTTTTTTTGTTGACTAGTGTAATTTATCTGGTATATAAAAAAACAAAAATTTCAAGGTCACCAGTTTTCATTAAATATTGGAAACAAACTTGGTTGAAAACTCATTTGGGGTGTGTTTTGTGAAGTCTCTAATCATTTTATACCTCCGTAACAAATTTTTAATTTTAAAAGCAATCAACGTACGGAACACTAATTGCGCAAGTTCAACTTGCACTTGACCGGTTATTTTTTATATTCTGGTTCTTTGCCTTCACGGCAATCACGCAAAACTCGAAATATGATGCCGCGAGATATTGGCTTATCTTTAAACGCTTCGAGAATTTGCTTCGTTTTTTTTATGGGTTTTGCACACGTGCTACAGGGGGAAGTCCCTAAAGCGCTCCAGGAGCGGCACATGTGCGAAAAAAGCGATTCACGTTGTTGGGCAAATTATTCCAAAGGGATGATGTTCTCCATATAAAAGACTACTTGAAAAGCGTTGTACGCGGAGTAACAAGCTGAACCTCGTACGGATGTGAAGTATTAGCGCGACGTGTATTTCTAACATGCACTGCTCTGAGAGGAATTAAGCGGGCTACATCCTTTGAACACTTTCCATGAAAATACTTGTAGAACAGACTCAAGTGCCCAACCGTTCTTCGATGTTCCAGCGAATCAAGGCCGCCGGTCAGTTCCGGGTCTCCAATCAGACGAACAGCTCTTCTCTGAACAGAATCCAACAAATGCAGTGTGTGTTTTGGGAGCGGAGTCCCAAAGATGGGAGCAGTATTCCATAGTTGGTCGAATTTGAGCTTTGTAAAGAATTAACAGTTGTTGTGGAGTGTAAAGCTTTCTGGTTCGAAATAATATTCCCAACTTTTGAGAAGCTCTCCTTGCTATGCCTGCAACATGTTCAAGCCAGGACATATTTGCTCCCAAATTAACGCCTAACAAATTGAGTGACGATGTTAGGGGAATGGAGTGCCCCGACATGACTATGTCGGGTTCAGCAACGTTAACTTTGCCTGGGTTTTTGTAGCTTTAAATTCCACCTGGTTACTGTCACCCCAAGATAGAATTTCTTCCAGGTCTTTGTTAAGTTGAACGACCTCCTGCTGTCTGCCGATATTCGCCTGTGTAGCCGATGTCCGAGCCCGAAGCTGTAGATTGGATTCCCGGTCTTTTCCAGCAGATCGTTAATATAAATGAGAAAGAGAGAGACAGTATGGAGCCTTAGAGCACACCGGCGTTGATAGGTGAAGGTGTTAGAGAGAAATCTGCCGACAGCCACTCGCAAAGAACACTCTCTGAGAAACACGACAACCACAAACAGAACTTTCCAGACATACCATAAGAGCGTAGCTTAGCCAACAGTCCATCGTGATGTTGGAGGGGCATTTCTTCGAAAAAGGGATATCAACTTCCATACCAGCCAAAATAACATCGGAGACCTCCCTGGCGCAGTCAGATGGGTTGTCGGATCGAAAACAAATGTCTATTCAAGGGAAAGTTCGAAAATATTCCATGAGATCTTCTCATTTAGCAGATTTGTAGTGCCAAATCTTGCGCGGCTTACGAGCCTCTCTGGCACTGATTGGTAGCATACTCGATGTCGAAAGCAGTTTATGGTCGGAAGAACCTAACGGCGGATTTACGATGACCGTGTAAATCTCCGGATTGGTTGTTAAAAACAGATCAAGAAGACTGGCTAACTCCCCGTCTCGATCAGGGATCCGTGTTGGTTCGTCAATAAGCTGAGTTAAGCCACAACTGATTGAGAATGATTCAGCTTCACGACCTTGTTCGTCGGTAGTATTTGAATATTTAAGCCAGTTGATATTGTGGTCATTAAAGTCGCCCAGGATGGCAATTTCGGCACTTGGATAGTTAGTTTGTAAATGATCGATGGTGTCTGCAAGAGAAGCGAAGAATGTTCTAAAGTTGGTATTACTTGGTGGTCGATAAAGGATACAGATACAGATCGTGGACAGTTGTCAAAATAAGGACGCAACGCACTTTCGTAAATCCAGCTTGTATGACATTTCCAATGCAAATAATCAAATGCGCAGATTATGAAATCAGAGTAAAGGTACCGTTACACCTTCAGCGTAAACAACATTGCTATCTGTCAATTGTTCAGCATTTAACCAAACGCCTAAAATTAATCTTTACTATATGAAAGGTATCCAAAGGTAGGAAGATCGCTGGAACAAGTGTATTGCTCTTGAAAGAAACTATGTTGAAGAATAAAATCAATTTTGGCAAAAACATTGTTTTCTTTTTTCAAACGTCTCGAGACTTTTCACCCTATGCAAACAGTTTTATGTGTTAAACTAGCCGTGCCCGCGGCACCGCTCGCGTGGACTTCATTCACTATTATCGTCACGGCTCATTCCTTATATTACCTAACGTAATAAAATATATCCTAAAACGTAGCCAGAAAATATATGTATGAATTAAAAAAAAAACACGTAAATCGGATAAGTGGTTTTCCAGTAATAAGCGCACTAACAGACAGACAGGCAGACAGAAAGACGTTGCATTTTATATATATTATATTCTTTGCTACATGATATTGTTCCATATTTAATGGTTTAGGCAGTGTATTGCAAGAGAACGCGCTAGAGGCAAACATTTTTCCGTCTTGATTAACTCTTATCGCCACTTTCCTTATGTCACCTAATGTAATAAATTCTATAACCTGGACAGAGAACATATGTCTATAAAAAAAAGCACGTAAATCGGATAAGTGGTTCTCCTGTGATAAGCGCACTAACGGACAGAGAGACAGACAGAGGTTACATCTATATAATATATATAAAATGCCACGTCTCTCTGTCTGTCTGTCTGTCCGTTAGTGCGCTTATCACTGGAGAACCACTTATCCGATTTACGTACTTTTTTTTAAAAACATACATATATTCTCTGGACAGGAAAAAAGTTTGCCGCCGGCGCGTTCCTTTGCAATACACAGCCTAAACAATTAAATATGGAACAATATTATGTAGCAGAGAATATCTATAATCTATAATATATATAAAATGCAATGTCTCTCTGTCTGTCTGTCCATTAGTGCGTTTATCACGCGAGAACCACTTTTCCGATTTACGTGTCTTTTTCTAAATTCATACATATATTCTTTGGCCAGGTTATATAATAATAATAATAATCTATATCTATAATATATATAAAATGCAACGTCTGTCTGTTTGTCCGTTAGTGCGCGTATCCCTCGAGAACCACTTATCCGATATACGTAATTTTTTAAATTCATACATATGTTGTCTGACCAGGTTATAGATATATATTTTATTACATCTATGATATATATATATATATATATATATATATATATATATATATATATATATATATATATATATATATATATATATAATGCAACGTATCTCTGTCTGCCTGTCTGTCCGTTAGTGTGCTTATCACTGGAGAACCACTTATCCGATTTACGTACTTTTTTTTTTAAAACATACATATGTTCTCTGGCCAGGTTATCTATAATCTTATATCTATAATATATATAAAATGCAACGTCTCTCTGTCTGTCTGCCTGTCTCTCTGCCTGTCTGTATGTCTGTCCGTTAGTGTGCTTATCACTGGAGAACCACTTATCCGATTTACGTGCTTTTTTTTAAAACATACATATGTTCTCTGGCCAGGTTATCTATCTATAATATATATAAAATGCAACGTCTCTCTGTCTGTCTATCTCTCTCTGTCCGTTAGTGCGTTACGTGCTTTTTTTTTAAAACACACATATGTTCTCTGGCCAAGTTATAGGATATATTTTATTGCGTTAGGTAACATAAAGAATAAACAGTGACGATCATAGTGAATCAAGTCGGAAAAAAGGTTACCGTTAGCGCGTTCTCTTGCAATACACTGCCTAAACCTTTAAATATGGAACAATATCATGTTGCAAAGAATATAATGTATATAAAATGCAACGTCTCTCTGTCTGTCCGTTAGTGCGCTTATCACTTGCGAACCACTTATTCGATTGACGTGTTTTTACAAATTTATACATATGTTCTACATAATTCGATATAAACCTAGATAACGGGAGATAAGGTGAGATAATGGGAGATATGGAGAAATAATGGGAGATAAGCGGAGATAAGTCTAGATAAGTCTAGATAATGGGAGTTATGGTGAGATAATGGGAGATAAGGAGAATTAATGGGAGATAAGAAGAAATATTGCGAGATAAGTCGAGATAAACCTAGATAATGGGAGATAAGGAGAAATAATGGTAGATAAGAAGAAAAATGGGAGATGAGCAGAGATAAGCCTAAATAATGGAAATTATGGAAAGATAATGGGAGGTAAGGAAAAATAATGGGAGATAAGGAGAAATAATGGCAGATATTTTATTACGTTAGGTACCATAAGGAATCAGCAGTGACGATAGTAGTGAATCAAGTCCACGCGAACGGAGCCGCGGGCACGGCTAGTTTAATATATATTATAGATTTAAAAAAAGCACGTAAATCGGATAAATGGTTCTCCAGTGATAAGCTCACTAACGGACAGACAGACAGAGAGACGTTGCATTTTATATACATTATATTCTTTGCTATATGATATTGTTCCATATTTAATGGTTTAGGCAGTGTATTGCAAGAGAACGCGCTAGCGGCAAACTTTTTTCCGACTTGATTCACTATTATCGGCATTGCTTATTCCTTATGTTACCTACCGTAATAAAATATATCCTATAACCTGGCCAGAGAACATATGTATGTTTTTTTTAAATAAAAAGCACGTAAATCGCATAAGTGGTTCTCCAGTGATAAGCGCACTAACGAACAGACAGACAGACAAACAGAGAGACGTTGCATTTTATATATATTATTGATTATAGACGATTATGATAACCTGGCCAAAGAACAAATGTATAAATTAAAAAAAGAAACATGTAAATCGGATAAGTGGTTCTCAAGTCAAAAGCGCACTAACGGACAGGCAGACAGACAAAGAGACGTTACATTTTATATAAATATTATATTCTTTGCTAGATGATATTGTTCCATATTTAATGGTTTAGGCACTGTATTGCGAGAAAACGCGCCAGCGGCAAACTTTTTTCCGACTTGATTCACTATTATCGTCACTGCTTATTCCTTATGTTACCTAACGTAATGAAATATATCCTATAACCTGGCCACATAACATATGTATGTTTTTTAAAAAAAAAGCACGTAAATCGGATAAGTGGTTCTCGAGTGATAAGCGCACTAACGGACAGACAGACAGGGAGACATTGCATTTTATATATATTATAGAAGATTATAGATAACCTGGCCAGAGAATAAATGTATGAATTAAAAAAAAAACTTAAATGAGATAACAGAGAGACGTTGCATTTTATATATATTATAGATTATAGATTATAGATAACCTGGCCAGAGAACATAAGCATGTTTTAAAAAAAAAAGCACGCAAATCGGATAAGTGATTCTCCAGTGAAAAGCGCAGTAACGAATAGACAAACAGACAGAGAGACGTTGCATTTTATATATGTTATAGATAGAAGAACTTGGCAGGCACACTGTTTCTTTTAGATTTTTGGCATTAAATTTTTTTTTCTCATTATTTCTACAGGTAAAAGTACTCTGTACTCTGCCTATGAAGTTCGCACACAGAGAAAATCTATTTATAGAAAATTAACGATCGCCTATCGTAAATTATCGTAAGTCTAAGTCGCTTTCCGCAAAATATCGTTGAGTGGCGCCGGCTAAATATGTAGAATATTTAATGACACTTTTTTCTACATTAAATTATATCCACAGGTATTAATATGTCGGTAATTATCTATGGTTTCGTGCGTAATGATGTTTGTGTTAAATAATGGATTTTAATGTAATGGTGTATTTATTAATGGTAAACGCTTAATGGGAATCGGTAGGAACGTGGATATAAGGAACAGATAATCTACAATGTTTCTGTTATTCCTTACGGAACATTTTTAAGATTACTTCAGTGTCTGCCCGTCTGTAACACCGGATTTTCTCCGAAACTATTTGCCATAGAAAATTGAAATGTGGCATAAATTTAGGAATTGATGGCCCCATCAGAGTCGTGTAGTTTTGAAAGTTGAATTTTTACTTAAGGAGTTAGTTTTGGGGAGTGAAATTGGAAATGAAAAAAAAATTTTTTTACTAGGTCGAGTGAGGTGTCAAATGAAAGTCTGTAAAAACACGAGTTCAAAAATATATATAATGTAATACTTGTGCACACTTTTCTTTGTATTATTTTTTAAAAAATGCGAAAAATCGCTGAAAAATACTGATCAAAAAATTTTGGAATATTCTCCACGGGGTGTAGATTGAACGAAAATTATCACGAATGCATTACCTTTAATAATTTATATTTTATATATATATATATATATATATATATATATATATATATATATATATATATATATATATGTATATGTATATATGTATATATATATATATATATATATATATATATATATATATATATATATATATATATATATATATATATGTAGTAATGGTTTTTCGGGTATCCCGTGTTAGCTTGAAGTCCCTTGATGGACGGTATCGCTGACGTTTCGATGGAATCTCATCCATCTTTTTCAAAGCGTTGATCACTGGTCGGTGTCTTGGCGTTGAATGTCGAGACTGGCCCTGAGTGCGCCGGTTTTACGTACTCGGGGGTGTTTCTATTGGTCGGACGGATCTGGCCAATAGAGGCTCGGCTTTGGCTGCGCGTTGTCGGTCCTGTGGTTCTTTGTAATGTTTGTGCTGGTGAAGTAACATATGGTTGAATTATTGTTTCTCTTGGTTGGACTTGGTACTGGGATAGAATATGTTTCCAAGAGTTCGGTAAACGTTGGCTATCATCCCGATTATTTAAGTTGTTGGGCCTCTTTTCTATTTCTATGGCTTCTTTGATTACCCTAGTGGATAGGTTATTACTTTTTTGTAGGGTTCTGGTTTTGTCAAAATCGATTTTGTGGCCGGTATTGTGTGCATGTTGTGCTAGAGAGGAGGTGGTGGATTTTTGTTTTACGGCGTTTTTGTGCTCGTCTCTTCTGGCACTAATTTTCCTGTTTGTTTGGCCGATGTATGAAAGACCGCAGTCCTGACACGGAATTTCATATACGTCTTGGTCTTCTAAGGCTATAATGTCTTTTGGTGTAGGTAGAATATCTTTAATTTTTTGGTTGGTTGTGTAAATGGTCTCAATTTGGTGTTTTCCTAGAAGTCTTCCTATTTGTCTGTGATGCCTTTTACATATGGGAGAAATGCTTTTGTAGTATATGTCTTTCTTTCCTGTTTGTGTTGTTTATTTAGGGCCCGCCGGATCGTGTTTTGACTATATCCATTTGAAAGTAAAACGTTTCGAAGGAGCTTGGTTTCTTGTTGCAAATGTTCCTTGTCTGTTAGGGTTTCTGATCGGTGAGCTAAGGATTTGGCAACGGAGAAGAGTTGGGTTGGGTGATGATGTGAGCTGGCATTTAAGTATCTGTTTGTATGTGTCGGTTTTCTATATACTGAGTGAGACAAAGAACCATCTAATTTTCTTTGAAGCAAGACATCTAGGAATGGTAGTTGTTCTGCTGCCTCCCTTTCCATTGTAAATTTAATGTTTGGATGTATGTTGTTAAGGTGTTCCAGGAACTTGTTTAAGTTGTCTTCACCGTGTTGCCATACCACAAAAGTGTCATCTACGTATCGAAGCCATGTTTTCGGTTTATGTGGAGCAGTTTCTAGAGCTAGTGTTTCGAAATGCTCCATGTATAGATTAGCTAGTGCTGGTGACAATGGAGAACCCATGGGTGCACCTTCTATTTGTTTATATTTTTGGCCTGAATAGACGAAGTATGTATTAGCGAGGCAGTGTTTTGATAGACTGATGACGTATTCGGGCAGGTTGTATTTTGTCTCTATGATGGACAGTGCTTCGGTAACTGGTACTTGCGTGAAAAGGGATACGACATCAAAACTGACAAGTAAATCATTTTTCTCTAGCTGCATGTTTTTTATGATTTGAATAAAATGTATATAATATATATATAATTAAGGATTTTCTACAGCTAACGCTGTCTTCCTTCTCTCAGCCTTTGATTCCATCCGTTTCTATCTTCCTAGTCTCCATCTGTTAGACCCCTGTCCTCCATAGCCTCGTCCACATCGTCTCTCCACGATCGTCTGGGTCTTCCTTTTTTTCTTCTCCCTATAGGGCTCCACTCCGTTATTTTCTTTATCCACCTATTATCTTCGCTCCGTCTTATGTGTCCATACCATTTTAATCGTTTTTCTTCAATGGTGTTTACTGCGTTCTCTTTGATGTTCATTCTGCTTCTTATTTCTTCATTTGTTATTCTCTCCATACGTGTCACTCTACAACATTTTCTCCAATACTCCGTCTCTACCGCGTTAATTTTAGATTTATTTCTTTTGTTGATCGTCCATGTTTCTGACCCGTATGTCATTATGCTATTATTGATTTGTATATGCGTGTTTTGTTTCTCTTTGTAATGTGCTTGTTCCACAGGATCGAATTTAATTGTCTTATGCATGTCCGCGTTTGTCCCAATCGAGCTTTAATCTCTTCTTCTGATGTTGCGTTTTTTGAAATGATGGTTCCTAAATATTTAAATCTATGGGTTCCTTTGATTATTGTTTCGTTATCGACTTCTAGATTCTCCACGTTTCCCTCCTTTGTTGTTAGATATTCCGTTTTATCAAAGTTTATTGCTAATCCTGCTTTAGTGTATTCTTCTTTCAGTTTTCTTACCATATAACTGAGGTCTTCCTCATCTTGCGCTATGATTACTTGGTCGTCTACGAAACTTAGAGCATATAAGTAATCTTCTCGTATTGGGACTCTCATTCCACTACATTTTTGCTTCCATTTTTTTAATGTTTGTTCGAGGTGTATTTTGAATAGTGTTGGGGATGTAGAGCATCCTTGTAATAGGCCTTTTGATGTTTGGAGTCTCTCCCCTATTTTATGTCCTATTTTTATGTTCACTGTGTTGTTTTCGTAGAGAGCTTTTACTGCGTATATTAGTTCTTTGTCAATGCCTATTTCTTTCATTGCGTTCCATAATTTTTGTCTTGGTACTGAGTCATAGGCCTTTCTTATGTCTCTGAAGGCTAGATGAACTTCTCTATTCTTTGCCATTTTTTTTTTTCCGTTGTTTGTTTTATAGTGTATATGTGGTCTATACATGATTTTCCGGCCGTAAAGCCTGCTTGGTCTTCTCCAATTTTTCCTTTTATATTTTCCTCCATAATATTTTTAATAATTTTCCCATACAAACGTCCCATACTCGATATTATGCTTAGGCCTCTATAGTTTGTGCATTTTCTGCGGTCTCCCTTTTTAAATATAGATACTATTAAACTTTTGACCATTCCTCTGGTATTTTTTTTCTCCATTTATCGCTTTGTGGGACATGTTTCTCAGCATTCGATGTAATTTATTAGACCCCTAGGCCCTGCAGATTTGTTATTTTTGAGTGTTTTTATTGTCTTCTTTACTTCTTCATAGCTTAGTTCTATCTCTTTTATTTCCTTATTCTGTTCTTCTTCAGGGTTCTCTTCTTGGAATTCTTGTCTGTCTTCTGTTAGCAGCTTCTCATAATATTCTTCCCACTCCCTTTCTGGGATGTACTCTATACACGTCTTCTCTCTATTGTTAGTCCTTAATGCTTTAATTATTCTCCATGACTCTGATTTCCTCCTATATACTGTTCTACATGTTCGCACGATTTTTCCCATCTCTCGTTCTTTTCTTTGTTTATCGTCATCCTCGTTTCTGCATTTTTCTCTTTATATTTCTGTAGATCTTCTTCTGATTTTGTATTCAGTCATTTTTCGTATAGTCTTTTTTTCTCCTTTATAGATTCTTTGGTTTTTTCACAGATTCTAATTTTATGTTTCTCATTCTCGTTGTCTTCTCTACCTAATGCTTCTAGGGCCGCCTGTTTGATGCATTCTTTTATGTGGTCATACATCTGTTGGAGGTTGTCGTAGTTAAATTCATTTAATTTTTGATCTAATCGTCGTCTATATAGGTCTCTTATCGTTTCGCCTTGCAGTAAGTGTATTTTGTATTTTATTTCTTTGTCTGCTTTTGCTGTTATCTCATTAGTATTTCTGTTTTCTTTATCTATTGTTCCTTTTTGCTTTATTGTCTTGTACCACGCTACTTTTATATTTGCTATTAATAGTGTATGGTCTGTTCCACATTCTGCCCCTCTCTTTACTCTTACGTCTTTTATTTTGATAGTGGTATCGTTTTTAATTATAATGTAGTCTATTATTGATTTTAAGTTTCGTGTTTCTTGCATCCAAGTATATTTGTGGATGTCTTTGTGTTTGTAGAATCCGTTTGTTATTTTGAGGCCGTTTAATTCACACAGCTCTATTAGTCTCTCTCCGTTGTCGTTAGTAATGTCTTCTCCGAATGGTCCTACGGTATTGTCCTTTGTTTTCCTTCCTGTTCTCCCATTCAGATCTCCCATTATTATTAATTCTTGGTTTTTCTTTATTTTTTGTGTTTCTATTTCTAGTGTTTCCATGAAGTTATCTTTTTCTCTTATAGTGCTGTCTTCTGTTGGGCCGTATACTCCTAATGTTACCATGTCTTTTCCTAGCATTGTTATATTTAGTTTTATGATTCTTTCATTGATGGGTTCCCAAGATATTATTTTCTTTTTCCACTTCTTTTTTACTAATATTCCAACTCTGGCCTTTGCTCTTTCTTCCTTCTTTACTCCACTCCAACAATGCATCACTTCATCTATTTCTTCTATTCCACTTCCCTTTTTCTTCGTCTCACTTATTACTAAAATGTCTATGTTCATCTTCTTAAACACTTGTATGACTTAATTTATCTGGTATATACAAAAAAACAAAAATTTCAAGGTCATCAGTTTTTAACAAAGATCGGAAACAAACTTTGCTGAAAACTCATTTGGGGTGCTCTTTTTAAACCTGGTCGTACAAGCCTCGAAGCCGATTCACGCGAAGGTCGTCCAAGAACTGCTACACCACAAATTATTCAACAAGTCCATGATATGGTGTTAGATGATCGACGAGCGAAAGTGCGTGAAATAGCTGAGGCCATAGCCATCACAAAAGAACGAATTGGAAATATTTTGCATGAAGAACTACATATGAAAAAGCTTTGTGCAAGATGGGTGCCGCTTTTGTATTCAACTGATCAAAAACGCATTCGAATGCGTATTTGTATCGTTTTAAGCAAAATAAATTGGTTTTCAAAAGTCGTTTTATAACTGTTGATGGAACCTATACACCAGAGTGAAAGAATAGTCGAAACAACGGATTGAAGCCGGCAGAAGTGCACCAAAGAAGGCAAAGACAGTTCCATCAGCAGGGAAGGTTATGGCAACTGGTTTTTGGTATTTCAAAGGTGTTTTGTTGATCGATTGTCTTCAAAAAGGTAAAACAATTAATTCTAAATATTATCGTAACCTTTTGGATCAGTTTAATGCAAAAATTCGTGAGAAAAGAATCATTTTTCATCAAGACAATGCACGTGTTCGCACAAGTATTTTCACGACGGCAAAATTCAACGAATTAAAGTACTAATTGCATGAAGATCCAGCGTATTCACCAGATTTAGCTCCCTCTTACTATTATTTGTTTCCAAACCTGATAAAATCCTGGCTGGAAAGCATTTTGCATCAAATGTCGAAACTATTACAGTCGTAGCCATATTTTGCACATTTTCCGGAATCACACCTTAATGATGGTATTGAATAATTGGAAAAACGTTGGAATAAATATATTGAAGTTTCAGGAGATTATATTGAAAAATAAAACATATTTCACGTCAAAAAAAAAAATTCTTTCGTTGTTAGGCCGCGAACTTTTCAAACAGCTCTCGTATTTGCTCTCATATTAACACCCAGCAAAGTGAGTGACGATGCTAGAGGAATGGAGTGCCCCGACATAACCATGTCGTGTTCAACAGCGTTAACTTTTTTGAGAAAAAACTGCCGCCTGGGTTTTTGTAGCGTTTAATTTCGACTTGGTTACTGTCACTCCGAGACAGAATTGCTTCCCGAGTTGTATTAAGTTGAACAACTTTCCGCTGTCTGCGCATACTTGCATGACTAACCGATGCTCGAGCATTCAAGGCGAATGAAGAAATAAGCGTACTGTCACTGCATAGGATGCAAAGCGGTAGATAGGATTCCTGGTCTTTTCCACCGGCTCTCTGAGGAAACACGAGAACCATATACAGAGCTTTTAGATATACCCTACTAGCCGTTCCGGCGGCTCCGCTCGTGTGAGCTTGATTCACTATTATCGTCACTGCTTATTTCTTATGTTACCTAACGTAATCAAATATCCTACAACCTGGCCAGAGAACATACGTATTTTATAAAAAAAAACACGTAAATCGGATAAGTGGTTCTCGAATGATAAGCACACTAAAGAACAGACAATCAGACCAAGAGACGTTGCCTTTTATATATGTCATATAGATTATTATTTTTATTATATAACCTGACCAGAGAACATATGTATGAAAAAAAAAAAAACACGTAAATCGGATAAGTGGTTCTCGAGTGATAAGTGCACTAACAGACAGAGAGACGTTGCATTTTATATATATTGTATTCTTTATTACATGATATTGTTCTAACGGTTTAGGCAGCGTATTACAAGAGAGTGCGCTAGCGGCAAACTTTTTTTTTTCCGACTTGATTCACTATTACCGTCACTGCTTATTTCTTATATTACCTAACGTAATAAAATATATCCCATAACCTGGCCAGAGAACATATGTATAAGTCTAAAAAAAAACACGTACCAGGTGTACAAGAATCAAATTTATTTTTTAAAAAAACAGGTTAAATTCGGGAAGAATGATAAAAAGTGCTTTATTCAAAGTATGCTCCATCGCTACATTTTTCCCATCTTTCGGGCAATTTGTGAATACCACGCCAGTAAAAATCTTCCCCTTTTGCTGCAAACCATTCATCGAGCCATTTTTTCATATCTTCGTACGGACCAAAGCGCTGCTCAGCAAACAAGTGGTAATCGGAAGGAGCCAAGTCTGGTGAGTAAGCCGCATGGGGTAGAACTTCCCAGCTGAGTGCTTTCAACGTGTCGCGAACTGGTTTTGCCGTATGTGATGGAGCATTGTCATGAAGAAAAATGACTTTGTGTTGCCTCTTTCGGTATTCTGGCCTTTTTCCAAGCAGTGAACGGTTCAAATCGGTCAATTGTTGTTGGTAACGTTTAGTATTAATCGTTTCCCCAGGTTTTAACAGCTCATAATAGACCACGCCCCTCTGGTCCCATCAAACACAGAGCATCGTCTTTCTGCCAAAGCGATTCGGTCTTGCGGTCGATGTGGATGGTGCGCCTGGGTCTATCCATGATTTTTTGCTCTTGGGATTCTCAAAATAAATCCACTTTTCATCCTCTGTAACTATACGATGCAAAAACGACTTCCTTTTGTACCGAGCGAGCAAAATGTCACACGTGTTTTTGCGCTTTTCCATTTGCCTGTCGTTCAACTCATGTGGTACCCATCTACCGGTTTCTGAATCTTTCCCATCTCTCGTAGCCGATTGAAAACAGCTTGTTAACTAACGCCCAATTGCTCTGCATCGTTCACACGTATCTTGCGATGGAGCATGTTCACCACAAGCTTCTCGAAGTAATCGGTATGATTCAACAGCAGTTTTCTTCAAATGAAAACAAAAAATTAATGCTGTCCGCGAATGCTCTTTGTTCGGTATAAATTTCGACATATTGAACACAACAACACAACACTATGCACACACTTTTCTAATTTATAACTCGTGCGAGTCTGACACTTGTTGATGACACAACAAAATGGCGCAGTGTCAAATCTTTATAGCACAAACTGCATTAGTGCACCATCTGTTGTTTGAAATCCGCATTTCATACTTGTACACCTGGTAAATCGGATAAGTGGTTCTCGAGTGATAAGCGCACTAACGGACAGACAGACAGAAAGACGTTCATTTTATATATATTATATTTCTTGCTACATCATATTGTTCCAGTGTATTGCAAGAAAACGCGCTTGCGGCAAACTTTTTACCGACTTGATGCACTATTATCGGCAGTGCTTATTCTACCTAACGTAATCAAATATATTCTATAACCTGGCCAGGGAACATATGTATGTTTAAAAAAAAAGCACATAAATCGGATAAGTGGTTCTTGAGTGATAAGCACACTAACGGACAGGCAGACAGAGAGACGTAGCATTTTATATATATTATAGAAGATTATAGTTAACCTGGCCAGAGGACAAATGTTTGAATTAAAAAAAAAAACACGTTAATCAGATAAGTGGTTCTTGAGTGATAAGCGCACTAACGGGCAAACAGACAGACAAAGAGACGTTGCATTTTATATATATTATAGAAGAGCGTAGCTTAACCAAATCCATCATGTCAGACACGGTCGAATGCTTATCAAGTTCTCGTGATTCCCTAAAGTGTTCAATTACGTTGTTCCAAACACTGCATAAGTTAGAACATTGATGGTCATTAATAATATTCAATCCTTCAAGATATTTTAGAAGATGCTGATTGATTGCCTTTTCTATGACTTTCGATATTATTGAGAGCAGTGCGACTGGCCGGTAGTTGTTTGGCAAGGTCTTCTTACCTTTTTTAGGTATCGGCTGAACTGTAGCGCATTTCCAGCAGGAATTCCTGTAGGATAGGTTGAAGACTCTACAGACAACTGGCGTTATATCTCGCAGTACTATGGCAGGTATTCCGTCAGCGGGAGAAACTTTTTTTGGTGTCTAGCTTCATTAAAATACATTTTATGATACGCTAACTGAAGACAAGATCGGACATCCGACTGCATTATGAGAATAGTGCAGTCAAGGATGTGAAGCAAAAAGCTGACTATATGGTTATACCAAAGTTCTACTAAAAATTTAATATGACGGATATCAGATTAGGTTAGGGGGTCAATCAACGTGACTTCAACTACAGAAAGAGATCACAAACACGATGAAAACTATACTTTGACCTAATTTACAGAACATTTTTTATGAGATATAAGATTCAGCCGATTTTTCAGAAATGCACATAGTATTCCATATTCATATATTCATTTAAAACCTGCCTTCTTTTCGAACATAAATAATCTTATCTAATACCAACCTAGCCACAAAAGGACTTTTAAAAAAGTACCCTTAACAACTAGAAAATATTCCGTTTTTTTGCGAGACAAAACGGATTACATCCCAAACTACAAATCAGATTATATCATTGAAACCTCTCCTTAAATACTCATAATCTCGACAATGGCCACGATTATGGCACCTTTTATTGCCTAAATCCCAAAATTAATACATTTATCATCTTATAAAGGACTTTTGTGACAC